>OZ024933.1:51936068-52226068 GCA_964017235.1 Sabellastarte sp. h YS-2021 | reverse complement strand
AAAGTACTTTACATAATCTGCTACCTACTCAGGTCTTTGATTTCTACTCCTGTTCAGGCTGCTTAAAACAAAACAACAAAGCCTGGGATGCTTTTGTTTATTGCATCAAAGTTGCTTCAACTGTCTTTCCCATAATTTCCTACCTGTTCAGGCCTTTGATGGGATGATTATTATGTGGGCTTTGGCAAGAAAGAATTTGATGATTTTTCAATATAAAATTTTTTTCAACAGGCGGGGGGGGGGGAGGATTTCCTGGTGGGGGGGATGATTTCCCGGGGGGGGGGGGGGGGGGGGGGAGGAGGATCTTCAGGGGGGGGGAGGATTTCCTTTTACACCGGGCGTGAACTGGTCCACCACCACTAGGGTCTTACAGGTGCGGATGCGGGTACGGACGAGATTAAGGACAGGTGTATTTCCAGCCTACCTACTAAAGTAGGAACTTCACCTGACCTCATTCGTCCGTACCCGTGTCCGTATCCGTGCCCGTGAAAAGAATGAAACCAATCAAAGTATCACAGCTAACTACACCTGTCCTTACTCGTACCCTTGAAAGTTAATACCCGTGTCAGTTCACGGATGGGATGGTTTCTGATCGTTCTTTCACGGACACGGATGAGGGGGGCAAAACTTAAACATTGCTTGAGGATTATACAAAAATCAATATCCCCTCCCCATCCGAGTCCTCAGCACAACAACCTCAATTGAAAAATACGGACAGAAATAAGGATAGGTGTAGTCGCTATCACTGACAAAGACATGGACATTGACGGAAATTACGGACACGGGCAAGGACAGGTGAAGTTCTTGCTTAAGACATCTGAAATCGGCCCCTGTATTTTGTCTTGGGTGCACGGTAACCGGTGGTTCGAGGATACCTAAAGGTTACCAATAGGTCTCACCACTTTTTTCAGAAGGGTATTAATTTTACCACCACAGATTGATGATTTCGCCACATTTTTAAATGATACAGTAAAGTATTTTTGACGCAACACCGCTCAGTTGAAGTGGGGCTGCTTTGTTTACTAACATTTAATGACGTCACCCAAAAGAGCATTGATTATTTCTGAAAAATGGCACAACACGGTGCATTCTAAGACTCGGACTTTTGTCCAACTTAGAATTCTAGACTTGGTTCTACTTGAACCAAACGGTCATAGCGGTGATGGGGGGGAAGGGGGGCGATGGGGTGGCAGAATTGGCCAATTGGCCAACAGTGATTGTCCGAGGCAAGTGGTGATGTCCAGGATGTCTTATGTTTACAAACCATTGCTAGAAAAAAACTATCTGGAGCCTCCTCAGTTTTCCTCAATACCATTATATGCTGGTTATTGGGTGTACAACTTCACGATGGGATCTTTCTATATTTATAAAATATTATCTTAACCCCCACCTGGAGCCTCATCTTTCCTCATTTAACAGTAGCAAGGGGTAGTGATGCCCAAGACATTGAGTGTACAACTCCACAGTTTATTGTCTAATGCAAGCAGCGATGGCCAAGTTGTCTTTTATTTACAGATCTTATACATGGGATACCATTTTTACATACCACATACTTGCTTGCATTTGTTTTGGTAGGATTTCAACCCACACTAGCTAATTGCGAGCTTCACAAGCAAGCTCTGTCTGTGTACTTGTCCTTTTCTTACTCCATTTATTTGGGGTTTTACGTCGCTTTCAACACTGTACAGGTCATATCACGACGGGTAGTTGGAAGGGCAGAGGAAACCAGTACATAGAGTTTGCTAGGGTTGTGTACTGTAAACTGCCGACCAACGGCAAGCAACTACCAGCTTCCCGCCTAGAGCCTATGTTTTCCCATTGCCGCTATCACCACTTTACTTGGACTGTCGCCACTATTGCCGTTGGACATCTACCCCCTCCTCACTTATTCTCAATTAAAATTACCGTTGCCTCTGTTGGTCCAAGTGGTGATGGAATCGTCATTTCTGTCCAGCTTTTAGGAAGCACCACACACAACATCCTCTTGACAATAGAACAATTCACAATCATCTGTACACGGTGGCAAAGTTGTTTTTGAATATAACAGGTTCCTGGCCAAAATATATATATATAGGTGGACGTTGGCCATGTAAATTTATTCAAATTGATATGAACATTTTATTTTTCTCTTGTAAAATATAACTAAAGGCTAAATATCAATAAACACAATAAGCAAGACAATGAAGAAATTATGCTTTAAAAAGATAGCATAAACTATGTAAGCACACTGTATATTTCAGTCAAATGACAATAGTTATTTTCTCAATAACTCCCCCACCTGTTATGTTATTTAAGAATTATTGTGGCAATATAGGAAACAAAATCCCCGAGGTTATTTAAGTTTTAATTACCGCTTACATCACACACTTTTGCATCTGTGGTTTTAACATTAAAGAGGGAATCCCATGTTGAGAATTGTTTACTTATTATCAATTACTGTACATGTCTCCTTGCATGGGCCTCATTCTTTTGTGTGCAAAACTGTGCTACCAATTAAGCTGAGACAGCATTTCTTGCAACAAATGATCATAAAATCTTTAAATTCTCACTGCATTTCACGATGGCATAACCATTGCTTAATATTAAGAGTAAAGTTAAAATGTATACTGTGTATGTAGTGGCTTATTTTAGTAGAAAAAAACTTAAAGCTTAAAATTATTGATTATTGAAGTCAAAAGTTAACAAAACTTAAAAGATCAAAAGACACATTCCTGTACATGAACCATTTATAATTTAATTGTTGATGAAAAACAGTGACTACAATAATAAGAAATTACAACCAGGACAACCAGTAATAGTATGTATTGTGCAGCTTAAATTTCACAAATGCAACTTGTGAATGGATTAGTTTTACCAAATGCATATGATTACCCCATGAAATCAATATGGTATGTTGAAACACAATTGTGTAAGAGTGACATAGATCGTATTTATGCCATTTGTTGTGGTTATCTATTAAAATATTAATTAAATTCAAATTTTCTTAATTTTAATAGTTTTTCTTCAAATTATAAAGTTTGTTTGGCCTTCAAATGGTTGAATTTACTTGGCGCAATGAAAAGTTTGTTGTCTTGTGAGAGGAGTGGTATATATTTGCATTATCCAACTTTGATGTGAGCATTTGACAATGGGATTAGCATCTAGCTAGTCCAAGGAAAATCAATGATAACACAAGGACCTACTATGCTAATTGTTTGTTGTTCAGAATCAATAAAGCTTTCTTGAATCAGCTACAAGTTATAATTGAGCTTCCTTTGTGATTCTAATTCTAATAGCACTTTTATAGTACTTAATCTCTGTCAAAAAGACAGACTCTAAGGCGCATCACACAAAAACATTATTCAATATTCATAAACCAGAGACATTGCAGGGGTCAGCACCACAGAGAAAGCAGGAGGAGATTGGAAATTTAGGGTGGATATGCTTTTCCAAAGAGGTATGACTTCAGCTTTTACTTGAAGGAGGCAAGTGAGTTTGCAGAGTAGACCTTGTCAGGAAGGTCATTCCAAATCATATGTTCCAAAACTGAGTCCAAAATGCTTTCGAGACTTGAAAACTGAAGCAAAGTGGGGAACCTGAAGAAACATGCCATCAGATTGACTTCAATGAGTGTTATATGCACTATGTCTGGGTATGAGAAAGGGTTCAAAGTATTTGGGGTTACCACTGTGTAGGAACTTATAAACAAGCATGGCAGTTTTAAAGATAGAACAGTACTTAATCGGTAACCAATATAGTGCTTTTCTAACTGGAGTGATGTGTAAATACTTGGTGGTGTTGGCAACAATTCTGGCAAGACTGTTCTGAACACATTGAAGTTTGTGCAGATCCAGAGCTGAGAAACCTCTGAACAGAGAGTTACAGTAATCAAGACGACTTCCGACCAGAGCATTGGCAGCCATAAGGGCAACTTCATGTGTCAGATGTCCTCGGAATCGGAGGAGCAAAACAAGCCTTGCAGACCTTCATAACATGGCAAGAGAATGAGAAATCTGAATCAAACTAGACACCAAGGTTTCTAATTGCATCTACTGGTGATATAAAATTTCTGAGTATGTTGACTGGGAAGGAGTGATTAAGTTTTTCACGCTGAGACTTAGAACCAAACAATGAATTCGGTCTTATCAGGATTTAGCTTAAGCTTATTTGTAGAGAGCCATCGCTTTTTTTTTTTTTTTTTTTTTTTTTTTTATTAATACTCATACAAGTAATATAGTACAATTTTTAGTTTAAAATTAACTGCTCATATAATAACTCATAAAGTTACATCTGGACACGTATTGGTATATGTTCTTAAAATCAGGGGGAAAAAAAAATATATACAAATAATTTTCTGTATGGGAGCCATTGACAGTTGAATTTATCAGTCCTATTCATCTCCATATTTACATGAAGCTGATCTCTAAATTGTTTCTGAAGTTTGTGCTTCAAAGCATTGATGTTTGGGATGGCCCCATGGACTGCACTTGAGAAAATATAACTCTTTGTGACAGCTATGATGGTATTTACAGGATAGTAGTTATTATCATTGTATAGGTAGCCTAAGATAATATGTTCTTGTGAAAATACTAATCTTTTACATGTAGAAGAGTATATCAATGACTCCAAGGATGACCATAGGTTAACAACATGTGAACAATGAACAAACAGATGCATCAAGGATTCTGTTTCACACTGACATATTCTGCAGATGTTTGAATCTTCTAACTGCATTTTACGGAGTAAATCTCTTAACGTCTTCTAGGCAGCATGACAGTTTATCAAGGGCCGAGGCAACATTTTTGTGTGTGAGATGCACATACAATTGTGTGTCATCAGCATAGAACTGGAAACTAATACCAGAATGTTTCTGTATGACTTTACTCAGTGGAGTAGTATAGAGTGAAAAAAGGATTGGCCCCAGGACAGAGCCTTGAGGCACACCATATAATAACTTTTTGGCATCAGATAAAATTGACTCTGTCATCATGAATATATGAAATCAGACCACAATAGTTAAGTCAGATGAGAGCTTCACTGGTTTCCACTCCAATAGAATTTATTTCAGTGTCCTCACTGATGTCTACAAGACATTACATGGTCTACAACCAACTTTGGTAAGTGAGCTTACTTTACTCTTCAAGCCTGGCAGATATACTACATTCCCAATTTGGCATAACCTGTGAAAGTGCCTGGAAATAACCATGGAAAGTGGGTTTTTGTATATGCTGCTCCAACTTTGTGGAAAAAATTATCAGTGAACATTAGATCCTGGGCTGGTATTCACGAAGGGTCTTAGACTTAGCCAGGTCTTAGGCTTAAATCCAGTCTTAAAGTTAAGACTTTTGTCTCAGCTAAGTTTTGTCTTAAAACCGTATTCACAAAGGGTGACCTAGCTAAGTCCAAGATTATCAAATAACCATAGTGGTTTTCTGTGTCATGTGACCTTTCTTTTCTATTCAAACTATACTATTGGTGAAATATATCCTTCATTTAATGCATTTTATCTAAGGAAAAGTGCTGTTTTAAAATGGAAAACCTTTTGACCACATTTCCAAAGACCGCTTTAGTGAGGTGTTCTGTATAATTAAACTTTATTTACAGCCATTTCAAATTTTGAAGTGGAGAAAGGTTTAAGTCGGCCATATTTAAGTCCTCTTTACAAAATTTAAGCCCACTACCAACCAGTCTTAAAGTTGAGCCCTTGGCTAAGCCTAAGACTGGTCTTAAATACTTTGTGAATACCAGTAAAAGTAAGACAAAAGTCTTGGCAGTTTTTGGACAGAAACTTGAGACAAAATCTCAACTTTAAGCCTAAGCCTTGGCTAAGAGCTTTCGTGAATATGGGCCCTGAAAATAACCCTTAGACTTTATAGATCTAAAACAGCTCAAAACATACTTATCCAAACATGCTTATATCATGTTGTCAATTTGACAGAAACAAGATTTTCAACATTGCTTATGTTATACGGTACTTATGTCCCCAAAACCAGTTCAGTAATTATCCTGAAAAAGTTAATGCTCTTTAAAGGCCAAGGTTGTCAGCCGCTATCTTTTCTTGTTTAGACTGAAAAATTGCTGAAATTAATGTTAACGTAAGTAAATAACCATGTTATATTCACAGTAACTTGAGAATATAGTGTTTATTTGAGCAGTACTATCGCAGAAATGTTTTAGTAATTAATGTCATGAGAAGCAATGTATATTTCGTTAGCAACCTGTAATTACATCCAAACATCCGTTGACAAGCGTGTTTTCGAGAGTTGATTCCGATGTTTTTTATCGGTTGCATGAAGGATTTGAACCTAGATGCTATAATATATGAATTTGAATATCGATACTAGAAATGATGGCTGAACTGCAGAATCCCCCGACGGAAGTAGAAATATGGCAATTTTATGTGAAGTAAAACTACTGTACTGCTCAGCCACTGAAGTTTCGTCGCACGTCCCGTTATCGACCACTTCCTATTATCGATCGGGAACAAATATCACCTTTCTTTGGTCACATGACTGTGTTTCGAATTTGCCGATCGGAGAATTGAATGTAAATAATTTCTGAAATAATATCTCACAAAACTTTCAAAAAGATGAGGTCAGAGCAGGTATGAAATTTTTAAAGTTAAAAAGTGTATGTGATAATTGCTTAAGGCACTAATGTCCGTTTTTCACAATTTATAAATCTTTAATTTTCAAGTATTTTATAAATGTTTCTGTCACTAAGTTCATTTCTCTACTGTAGAATTTTGTTTATTTTTTATCCAAACCAATAAATAGGTCTAAATTGTTCAGAATAATGTGTACTAAACCTGAGAGAGTGGTATGGTCCTTATGGGTCCTCTCCCAGAAAAGTTAAAAATTGTTTCTCAAATATTTCTTTTACTTCATTTTAAAAGAAGGTTTTGTGGCATATTATTGCAGAAAAATCCTGACTATATATGTTGTCAAAAAGTGTATCCTTTATGATGCCGATCATCTGATCTTTGCATAATTGTAAGCTGTGCTTGAGGAAGTTTACTCAAGTAGAGGTGCAGCCAAGTTTTTGAAACTTTTCTCTTTACTGTGAATAAAAAAGTAGTGATGCATCAGCCCTCCAAACATATATAAGATATTCCAGATCCTAATTATTACAATTTTTAATTGTGTATGCTGATACAATAAATTTTATACTTTTATCAATTTCTGTTATCAATAGTACTTTTTATTAACCTTACAACCTTAAGTCTGCTATTTCTAGCTTTAGGTGCAACCTTTAGTCATGTGATCGATAATTGGAAGTGAGGCTTCCTGTATAGCAAGTGTGACATACCTAAGAAAAACAATCATTTCTGTGCAAAATATCGTATCAAAACAGGATATATACATGCTAATACATAGATAACATAATATGACAATAACCAACTGGATATTTGCAAAGGTATGTTATTTCATATTATTTATCGGCAATTTTCCCGCTTATGTGGTTGATAATTGGACGTGCGAGGATTCGTCACCCCAGTGAAGTTCGTCACCTGCATTTTATGACAATATTAAAGAGTTTTTACTGTCCATTTACGGCACATATGTATATCTTGTCATGGGAAGAAGCTATTCCATTTATTTGAGTGTGAATATTGCCAGTTGTTGAGCGTTTTTACGGCAGGTGACGAACTTCACTGGGGTGACAAAATTCACTGGCCGATCAGTAATGAATATCAGAATGAACTAGCTGATACTGCTTGGCATTGTATCATGGCACAGATGTCAAGAGGTTTCGCGGTCGAGAGGTTTTGCTGTCTTGGTCGGTTTGCTGTTAGACCGAGTTTCTGTCCCGTCGCCAATTGCTATTGATATATTGATGGTACGCATTGGCGAGGGACAGAGCTCACATGTACTTGTTTTCTGTGTAAATCTTAAACTGTCGGAAATTATTTCATTTATTTTAAAAAGTCCTTCTTATGTTTATATAGCTGTATCTGGTTTACAATACATATGTTCTTAAATTAAACTGCTTTTACAAGCCAGGAATTTCTTTTGTAGATAACTATGTAAAGTTGAAGGTTTGTTTATATTTTAAAAATAGGCTTAAATACATACATGCCAGTTTGATTTGCTTTAAATATTAGTGAACGGTGGTACTTTATATTTTCCGGAATTCCAAAAACGGGTGCGTCGAGGTGCGGTGTTGAAATATGAGGTGCGGTAAAATTGTGCGGTGAGCAGACTTGTAAACAAAGTAATAGAAGTAATAGAAAAGTAATAGATTGGAGTCAACTTCGATGTAATAGTAATAGTAATAGATTGAAATTTTTCAAATGTAATAGTAATAGTAATAGATTGAAATTCTATCTATTACATCTATTATTTTTCTATTACAATTTACCCTTTGCTATTTTTCAGAAGGAGGTTGTAGAAAAATGATCACTTAACATGGACTTTAATTCTGTAATGAATTAGTTTTCATATAAATTAATACTTTAAATGGACTTTGATACAATAATGAATTAATTGTCATAAAATCATCACTTTAAATAAACTTCAAAACAATAATGAATTGATTTTGTAGCACTCATAAGTCAAATTCATTTTAAACTTTCATACATACACTTTTCAAATAATCCACTTGTCATCAAAGAATACTAAATATAACACACAAATGTTAAAATAAATAACTTTGAAATATCAAGGGACCTTTAATTGTCCCTCTTTGATTGAATGTTCTAAAACAACTGTCTTTGAGGTGGTATTATTAAAGGCTTAAAGAGGCCAATTTAACCTTTGGAAGGATTAACTAAATGTTCCTGAGTAAGGAGAAACTGTGACACATGAAAGGCAATCACACAGGTCACTATTGTGTATAATAAGGGCAGCATTGTGGCTTGTGTTAGCTGTTTCACTGATTTACATAAAATTACCGGAGTTATTATTTTCAAACATAAATGTCACTCTTGAATCATTTTGAGGTGGGCTCTGCATGCAAAGAATTTGAAAGAAAGGGGTTCTTTGAATTAAGGCTGCAACGATTCTTCGGTTACTCGGAAACGAAACGATTCACTTCAATACTCGAGGCAAGAAAAGTGAACCGGATCTTCGAAAACAACTAAACATAGAAGTAAAATCTACTACAAAATTCAAGTTTTTTTCTTTAAATATATTGATATATTTATATATTTTACTATTATAAGGCATTTCCGTTTCAGTATTTTATATTTTAACTATTTGCAAACTTAAATTCTTTGTGTAACAACGTTTTATAAGACGGCATTTTATTCTAACGTATTTCGAAGACGCCTCAAATCTCGCAATATAAGGATGGTTACAATTTCTAATATTTTGCATTATAAATGCGTCTTTTCCCCAAAATTCAATAAATTATCAAAATTCTTTCCTGTTGTGTGGTTTGTAACCATTTAATAAGGCGTGGTATGTCAAAATATGAAGCAGTTTATTTCGTGGGCGATAATCAAGCGAGTAACCGAATCCGAGTCGATTCTTATAAAACGAGGAATCGAGGCGCATTTTCGGGCTCGCTTGCAGCCCTACTTTGAATGCAGTGTTTTCTTTTGTAAATACTGCTCATCAAGTATTTCTCGTAATAATAAGAGTTTTTCAAATCTAACAACTCATCATAAAGTGAATAAATATGAGAATTGTTTTACAACAGTGTATTTCCCCCAGATAATATTTACTGATAATAACATATTATTCAGCATTTAAAAAGCTTTGCATGGAATTTGCCAGAAATATACCTCTCATTACAAAATTTACAGCACTTAAGTGGCTTTGTATAGAATTCTCATAAATTCTCCAAGTAGTCAAGTCATTCTTAAAAAGAATAAATACGGGATCTATTTATTTAATTGTAAATATACCAAGTGATATATTTGTGATATTTTATCCTTGTATGGCATAATCTGAAGCATTTTCAATAAAATTAGATGTATAAAGTATCCTGTCAGTTTTATTTCTGTGTTAAAATTACCTCTCAAGTTTGCGCCAAATGTAATGTAATGTAGAAATGTAGAATGTAATAGAAAGTAATAGAAGTAATAGATGCCAATGTAATAGTAATAGTAATAGATTTAAAATTTTGAAATGTAATAGTAATAGATTGAATATTTTCAAATGTAATAGTAATAGTAATAGATTGGCTGTAATAGATTACAAGTCTGGTGGTGAGGTGTGGTGTTAAAATATGAGGTGCGGTCATTAATATTCATGAGAAGATATGAGGCCAGGGCTTTCCCCTGGGATTTCTTTGCAATATTTTATAAAATAGACGTCTCCATGAAGATCAAATAGTTCAAACTACAGAACTCACGGCCATAGCACCCAAGTCATGAATATTCATGAGAAGAAATGAGGTCACAGATTTCCCCTGTAGTTTCCTAACAATATTTTATAAAATGGATATCTTGACGAAGATGAAATACTTTAAACTACAGAACTCACGGCCATAGCACCCAATTATGAATATTCATGAGAAGAAATGAGGTCACAGATTTCCCCTGTAGTTTCCTAACAATAATTTTATAAAATGGATATCTCGACGAAGATGAAATACAATGTACTTTGAACTAGAGCAAGTGATGTAAATTCGCCACTTTTTGGTTTATGTAAATTTGACAGCAGATATATAGAAAACATTTCATGATTTTGTTAAATATAAATAGATAAAATACATATCTATTGCACTACAAGATTTTATTGTCCAACTTTATATGTTTTCAGAGTATTAAGTATATTTTTGAACGATACATTTGTGCAAGTGACTTTAAAGAGTGTAAATTGTGCAGTTTTTAACAAATACCAAGCAACATTTAAAACTTCTCTGGGACAAACTTTTGAAAATATACATTTATGTTAATGACACTTTTTGGCTAGAAAAGATGTAAAATAATTATTTAGCTTAAATTTTTCACAGTATGGTAGGTATTATACTTAAAAAACAGTTTTTTCAATAAACAGCGAATTTACATCCATTTTCATAAATAATAGATATTTTTGTATGAAATAACAACAGCCCTCTGAGTGAACCTATGTCCAGGTGAGTTAATTTTTTTTTCAGTTTTGGATAATGCAGGGATGAGCCATATTTATTAAAACAAAAAAAATGAAAAAAGAAATTGTGACTTAAAGATGTAGCAGAACCAAAATTGCAAAAAAACTGGCGAATTTACATCATTCACTCTACAGAACTCACTGCCATAGCACCCAAGTCATTAATATTCAATGAGAAGATACGAGGACATGGCCATAGCACCCAAGTCAATTTCCGGGAATTGTATGTGGACATTATGGTATCAGGATAGTGGGATGTGCGGTGATGACATTGTTGTGATTCTGACTTTTGAGTACATTGAATACATTTGAGTACAGTGAGTGTTCCAATATATTTTCCAAGTTCAACTTCCTGTGCATAATATGCAAGTATGTATATACCTGCCACATTATATTATTACTGTCAGAAATAATTTGCTTCAGAGGGGTATTATGAGATGTTCTAATACAGAACTTTAAACAGCTTTTCCAAATTACATTACCTTAAAATAGGCTGCTATACTCAGGCACCCTATACTCAGAGGTTTTATGAAAGGTGTGTTGGACTTAAGCCCCACCCCCACACTGTTAAGAGCCAATCAGGATGGAGGTGCGGTAAGAGGTGCTATTCCGGAAAAAATTCCAATTAGTGTTGTGGTTGAATGCGAATTTTAGAACCGGTTTCCGAAAGCAGAAATTCGGCGAAAAACCGGGTACATTTGATTTATTAAACGCAAAGAAATAAATTTTCAAACGCGTACATGAGACGTAATTTGTACATGTAAATAAGAACAACGATGTCCTTTTTGAAGACTTTCGAGGACAAAATGGGTGATATATTGACAGAATATTATAAAATTCCGTGAAATATTTGTTTTACTTGAATAGTTTAGTAAGCTTAGTTAAAATAGTGACTACATGTGGCGAAACCGGTTTTGGTTACAAGAAAACGAAACGTAACCGGATCAGTGTCTTTCGGTCGGCAAATAGGTTTCCGGTTTACCGTCTTCAACACTAATTCCAATATATATTATAGTGGATATAATTACAATTTTCAATCTTTAAAGGAGTGACTACATTTAATATCATTTATAACATAAATTTGATATTCTGAAATGAGATGGAATAATGTAAAACTCTAAATTTCCAAATAACATTACCCTAAACTAGGCTGCTATACTCATGGTGTATGTAAAGGTCACCGTGTAGGATTGAAGCCCCACCCCCATACTTCCAATAGCCAATAAGGATGGAGGTGCCGTAAGTGGTGCTATTCCGGAAAATGTTCCGATTCCAATTCCGGGTTTTATAATGGACCGTGAACGGCACATATACATAAGTCAAAGAATTCAAATAACACTTTATACTTGTGGTAATATGTGTACAAATATGCCGTTCAAAATTGACACAGAAAACAAGTACATGCATGTGAGCTCTGCCCCTTGCCAATGCGTACCATCAGTATATCAATAGCAATTTGCGACGGGACAGAAACTGGGTCTAGTTCGCTGTGGTAAAAACGAGAGACATTTTGCGTGAATCTCTCAAATCCTAGGATGTATTATTTGGTGACCAGAATATTTGCTATCGGGAATTTTTGCTACAATTTTGAAATTTTCGCTATTTGTCTTGGCATATTCACTACACAGTCATTGGAATATTTGCTATATGTAATAAATACAGTTTATTTCAAATGTATTTTATTGAACACAGTGGCATGTGCGAAATATTATAGTGAATTACGTATCACTTATTGCACTCTAATGTAGTGAAAATTACAAGGCACACAGCGAATATATAGCGGAATATACGCTATCAGGAATTTTCATTATAATTTTTGAATTTTGGCTACAATTTTGGAATTTCGCTATTTGTCTTGGAAATATTCGCTATATGCAATAAATACAGTTTATTATCTCCCGCCGGGCTTTAGCCCGGGAGGGAGATTATGAAATGATGCCTGTGTGTGCGTGCGTGCGTGCGTGTGTGCGTGCGTTAGTTAGTCACGCAGATTCCTCCAAAACTACTACAGCTACAGATTTTTTGTAAATTAATTGTCCCAATGAATTTTCACGCCCTCGAAAATTTTTTTGGTTTTATGGACTTAGGCCTAAAGATAACTGAGTAATAGCTATCTTAGCTACTTGGAGTAAAGGGCTCATAACTCAAAAACTATTGCAGTTACAACTTTTTCTTCAAATATGTTGTTCAGCTACTTTGTCCTTAGCTATAAGATGGTACATAGTTTGGGGTACCATTGCATGCCATAATTGAGTAATAGCTATTTTCTCATTTGTAGCTAAATAACAAAAGGAGTAAATGTCAAATATCTTCAAAAGTATTAGAGTTACAGAAATCTTTTCAAATATGTTGTTCATCTACTTTTTGGTAAGCTATCACATAGTAAAGTTTCAGACCTGTTGCACCTTGGATAGCTGAGTAATAGCTACTTTGAAATTCTGACTGTTGAGTAAAGCCATTGTAACTCCAAAACTATTGCAGTTAGAGTGTTTTCCTAAAATATGTTGTTCAGCTACTTTGTCCTTAGCTATAAGATGGTACATAGTTTGGGGTTCTATTGCATGCCATAAGTGAGTAATAGCTATTTTCTCATTTGTAGCTAAATAACAAAAGAAGTAAATGCCAAGTATCTTCAAAAGTATTACAGTTACAGAAATCTTTTCAAATATGTTATTCATCTACTTTTGGGTAAGCTATCACATAATAAAGCTTCAGACCTGTTGCACCGTGGATAGCTGAGTAATAGCTACTTTCAAATTCCGACTGTTGAGTAAAGCCATTGTATCTCCAAAACTATTGCAGTTAGAGTGTTTTCCTAAAATATGTTGTTCAACTACTTTGTCCTTAGCTATAAGATGGTACATAGTTTGGGGTTCTATTGCATGCCATAAGTGAGTAATAGCTATTTTCTCATTTGTAGCTAAATAACAAAAGAAGTAAATGTCAAATATCTTCAAAAGTATTAAAGTTAGTGAAATCTTTTCAAATATGTTGTCCATCTACTTTTTGGTAAGCTATCACATAGTAAAGTTTCAGACCTGTTGAACCTTTGATAGCTGAGTAATAGCTACTTTCAAATTCCGACGGTTGAGTAAAGCCATTGTAACTCCAAAACTATTGCAGTTAGAGTGTTTTCCTAAAATATGTTGTTCAGCTACTTTGTCCTTAGCTATAAGATGGTACATAGTTTGGGGTTCTATTGCATGCCATAAGTGAGTAATAGCTATTTTCTCATTTGTAGCTAAATAACAAAAGAAGTAAATGTCAAATATCTTCAAAAGTATTAAAGTTAGGGAAATCTTTTCAAATATGTTGTCCATCTACTTTTTGGTAAGCTATTACATAGTAAAGTTTCAGACCTGTTGATCCTTTGATAGCTGAGTCATAGCTACTTTCAAATTCCGACTGTTGAGTAAAGCCATTGTATCTCCAAAACTATTGCAGTTAGAGTGTTTTCCTAAAATATGTTGTTCAGCTACTTTGTCCTTAGCTATAAGATGGTACATAGTTTGGGGTTCTATTGCATGCCATAAGTGAGTAATAGCTATTTTCTCATTTGTAGCTAAATAACAAAAGAAGTAAATGTCAAATATCTTCAAAAGTATTAAAGTTAGGGAAATCTTTTCAAATATGTTGTCCATCTACTTTTTGGTAAGCTATCACATAGTAAAGTTTCAGACCTGTTGAATCTTTGATAGCTGAGTAATAGCTACTTTGAAATTCTGACTGTTGAGTAAAGCCATTGTAACTCCAAAACTATTGCAGTTAGAGTGTTTGCCTAAAATATGTTGTTCAGCTACTTTGTCCTTAGCTATAAGATGGTACATAGTTTGGGGTTCTATTGCATGCCATAAGTGAGTAATAGCTATTTTCTCATTTGTAGCTAATTGAGAGCTTTTACTTGGTGAAGTTTCAGACCCTTAGCTAATTACTCACCTACTCAAAATGAGTAAATGCGAATTATCTGTAAAAGTATTGCAGATAGCCAATTTTTCTCAACTCATTCACCTACTTTTGGAAGAGCTTTCACATGGTCAAGTTTCAGACCCGTAGCTAATTACTCAAAATGAGTAAATGCTAATTATCTCTAAAAGTATTGCAGATAGCCAATTTTTCTCAAATAAGTCATTCGCCTACTTTTGGGACAGCTTTCACTTGGTCAAGTTTCAGACCCGTAGCTAATTACTCACCTACTCAAAATGAGTAAATGCGAATTATCTCTAAAAGTATTGCAGATAGCCAATTTTTCTCAAATAACTCATTCACCTACTTTTGAGATAGCTTTCACTTGGTGAAGTTTCAGACCTGTAGCTAATTATTCACCTACTCAAAATGAGTAAATGCAAATTATCTGTAAAAGTATTGCAGATAGCCAATTTTTCTCAAATAACTCATTCACCTACTTTTGGAAGAGCTTTCACTTGGTGAAGTTTCAGACCCGTAGCTAATTACTCACCTGCTCAAAATGAGTAAATGCGAATCATCTCTAAAAGTATTGCAGATAGCCAATTTTTCTCAAATAACTCATTCACCTACTTTTGAGAGAGCTTTCACTTGGTGAAGTTTCAGACCTGTAGCTAATTATTCACCTACTCAAAATGAGTAAATGCTAATTATCTCTAAAAGTATTGCAGATAGCCAATTTTTCTCAAATAACTCATTCACCTACTTTTGAAAGAGCTTTCACTTCGTGAAGTTTCAGACCCGAAGCTAATTTTTCACCTGCTGAAAATGAGTAAATGCTAATTATCTCTAAAAGTATTGCAGGTAGCCAATTTTTCTCAAATAACTCCTTCAGGTACTTTTGGAAGAGCTTTCACATGGTGAAGTTTCAGATCCGTAGCTAATTACTCACCTACTCAAAATGAGTAAATGCTAATTATCTCTAAAATTATTGCAGATAGACAATTTTTCTCAAATAACTCGTTCATCTACTTTTGGGAGAGCTTTCACTTGGTAAAGTTTCAGACCCGTAGCTAATTATTCACCTGCTGAAAATGAGTAAATGCTAATTTTCTCTAAAAGTATTGCAGGTAGCCAATTTTTCTCAAATAACTCCTTCACATACTTTTGGAAGAGCTTTCACATGGTCAAGTTTCAGATCCGTAGCTAATTACTCACCTACTCAAAATGAGTAAATACGAATTATCTCTAAAAGTATTGCAGATAGCCAATTTTCTCAGATAACTCATTCACCTACTTTTGGGAGAGCTTTCACATGGTGAAATTTCAGACCCATAGCTAATTACTCACCTACTCAAAATGAGTAAATGCTAATTATCTCTAAAAGTATTGCAGATAGCCAATTTTTCTCAAATAACTCATTCACCTACTATTGGGAGAGCTTTCACTTGGTGAAGTTTCAGACCCGTAGCTAATTGTTCACCTACTCAAAATGAGTAAATGCTAATTATCTCTAAAAGTATTGCGGATAGCCAATTTTTCTCATATAACTCATTCACCTACTTTTGGGAGAGCTTTCACTTGGTGAAGTTTCAGACCTGTAGCTAATTACTCACCTACTCAAAATGAGTAAATGCTAATTATCTCTAAAAGGGTTGCAGATAGCCATTTTTTGTCAAATAACTCATTCACCTACTTTTAGGAGAGCTTTCACTTGGTGAAGTTTCAGACCCATAGCTAATTACTCACCTGCTCAAAATGAGTAAATGCTAATTATCTCTAAAAGTATTGCAGATAGCCAATTTTTCTCAAATAACTCATTCACCTACTTTTGGGAGAGCTTTCACATGGTGAAGTTTCAGACCCATAGCTAATTACTCACCTGCTCAAAATGAGTAAATGCTAATTATCTCTAAAAGTATTGCAGATAGCCAATTTTTCTCAAATAACTCATTCATCTACTATTGGGAGAGCCATCACTTGGTGAAGTTTCAGACCCGTAGCTAATTATTCACCTACTCAAAATGAGTAAATGCTAATTATCCCTAGAAGTATTGCGGATAGCCTTCACATGGTGAAGTTCCAGACCCGTAGGTAATTACTCACTTACTCAAAATGAGTAAATGCTAATTATCTCTAAAAGTATTGCAGATAGCCAATTTTTCTCGAATAAGTCATTCACCTACTTTTGGGACAGCTTTCACTTGGTGAAGTTTCAGACCTGTAGCTAATTACTCACCTACTCAAAATAAGTAAATGCCTATTATCACTAAAAGTATTGCAGATAGCCAGTATTTCTCAAATAACTCATTCACCTACATTTTGGAGAAGTTTCACATGCTTAAGTTTTTTTTATGAATTTTTAAAATAAATTTTAATACATTAAAATTAATTAAATCATACACTAAATCAATTATAACTTGAAAAGTACTGCATTTAGAGCACTTTGTGCAAATATGTTATGCAGCTACTTTTGGGTCAGCTATAACATAGTAAAATTTCAGACCTGTAGCTCATGGCATAGCTGAATAATAACTACTTTTAGGTTATCACTGTTGGGTAAATCACTTATAACTTGAAAACTTTTGCATTTACATTATTTAGTTTCAGAATGTTATTCACCTATTTTGAGGCAGCTATAACATAGTAAAATTCCAGACCTGTGGCTCATTGCATAGCGGAGTAATAGCTACTTTCAAGTTCTTACTCAACACTAAATCATTTATAACTTGAAAAGTATTACATTTAGAGCATTTTGTTAAAATATGTCATTCACCTACTTTTTCCATAGCAACAACATGGTGAGTAACTTGGGTGTCTATCTGAATAGCTAAGTGAGTAATAGCTACTTTTGGGCTTTTCACTAACTTCCATCATGAGTAAAATCACTTGTAACTTGAAAACTATTGCATTTAGAGAATTTTGTGCAAATATGTTATTCACCTACTTTTGGGTCAGCTATAACATACTAAAATTTCAGACCTCTAGCTCGTGCCATAGCTGAGTAATACCTACTTTTGCCTTGCCGGTGGATACATTTTGCATCTGGCCACAGATGCATCCTTGGTCTAGTCTCTAAAAGTATTACAGGTGGGCAATTTCTTCTAAATAAGTCATTCACCTACTTTTGGGTGATCTACCACATAGTGAAGTTGCAGAACTGTAGCTCTTTAGATGGCGGAGTAATAGCCACTAAAATAAGTAAATGTCTTGTATCTCTAAAAGTAGTACAGATAGGCTATTTCTTCTAAAGACGTGCTTCCCTACTTTGAGTTGGTCTGCATAATGAAGTGGCAGAACTGTAGCTCTTCGGATGGCAAAGTGATACCTACTAAAATGAGTAAATGCCTTTTGTCTTTAAAAGTATTGCAATCAAACATTAAACTTGTCACTTCTACATGTGCCTCCATCTCGCAGGAAAATTTATATTCCACTATCTTTAGGACATCTAATTTATACGGCGGGAGATAAATGCATGCGTTAGAATGCTTGTTTTAGATATATTTTATTGAACACACAGTGGCATGTGTGAAATGTTACAGTGAATTACATATCACTTATCATTTTAGTTAAATTATGACAATTCATAACCAAATTACCAATTCCACTCTCATGTAGTGAAAGTTCCAAGGCACACAACGAATATTCCAAGACAAAAAGTGAATATTCCAAGACAAATAGCGAATATTCAAAAAATGTAGCGAAACTTCCAAATAGCAAAAATTCCTAGTGAAAATTCCTGAAACCTATTATTTCATTATTTAACTTTTAAATGTGGATCCTATCTATCTAAGATAGGATAAGAAACAGACTAATTTATAAACACAAAAAAACCTAACTTCTTTGATTTCAATTATTGGGATTTACTCCCAATAGTATACTTCAATTTATTGCTACCACACAAGAGAGCCTAATCCTAGCTAATCAAAAGAACTGCAATTATTATATCCATGTGAAGTTAACTCGATAAAGTTGCTGCAAAATATAATATCCTATCTCAATATAATTTAACAGTATCATGTACCATTAGACCTATGATTAAAAGCTGAAAACAGTGGTACCTCAATTATCAAACTTTGTCCATTAATAAAGATTTTCTGTCACTTTTAGCTTAAAAGAAAAAAAGAAAGTTTACCACGAATCCCCCAGTGAGTTTTACCGCGAATCCTCTTGTAATCATGCCACAAACCTCATCTTGGCACAAACTGCAATTGAAAATATTTAATAACAATTGTTTTTTATCGCCCGCACCTGTGTATTTCCACATACAGTACCATTTGAAGGAGTGACAGCGATAACAGAAATAAGTTAAATATCTTTGGTCATTTTGTATGCAAATTATGCCAAGTTTGGGAGCTGATTTCAAGCAGAAATTATATTATCTCCCCACAAAAACAACTCTACACAGATTGTTGTTTTGAGGTTTATAACTTGCACTTATTGTGTTTATGCGTCTTTTAATAAAATGAAATCCACAAAACTACACTAAACAACAAGCAAAATTAAGGATTTGTGTCCAATTTGTGCCAAGTTATTGCGGGGAACAGTAAATTACAAAGTCAACAAAGTAAACTAGGTAAAAAAAACCCAAATAGGTATGGTTGACAAGGTCGACAAATTCGACAACTGTGTATCATTATATATTTGCGTTTTGGGGGGAAAAGAGGGTTCAAGTGTCAACCATCCAAAAAAAAAATTGTAAAGGCATCACAGGATGAAACTAGGTCAAAGACAGTAGTAAAACTACAACACACAGCACTTAAATTTTTATCCCTTTTATCCTGTCCAAAATACAGGAGATGTGCTTCCAGCAATGTCTCATGATGTGACAATGAAACCCACTTGCATGTTCCTAGCTTTATACTCAAAATTCGACAACTGTGTATCATTATATATTTGCATTTTTGGGGGAAAAGAGGGTCCAAGTGTCAACCATCCAAAAAAAATTGTAAAGGCATCACAGGATGAAACTAGGTCAAGGACAGTAGTAAAACTACAACACACAGCACTTAAATTTTTATCCCTGTTATCCTGTCCAAAATACAGGAGATGTGCTTCCAGCAATGTCTCATGATGTGACAATGAAACCCACTTGCATGTTCCTAGCTTTATACTCAAAATTCGACAACTGTGTATCATTATCTATTTGCGTTTTTGGGGGGAAAAGAGGGTCCAAGTGTCAACCATCCAAAAAAAATTGTAAAGGCATCACAGGATGAAACTAGGTCAAGGACAGTAGTAAAACTACAACACACAGCACTTAAATTTTTATCCCTGTTATCCTGTCCAAAATACAGGAGATGTGCTTCCAGCAATGTCTCATGATGTGACAATGAAACCCACTTGCATGTTCCTAGCTTTATACTCAAAATTCGGAACTCTGAGACCTAAATTTCATCCTGTGAGCAATTTCTGTACATATTTATACCAAATAAATCCTAGCCTCTGGGAAGTAACCCATTCTGGATGCCAGGGTAGAACATGAAGTGAAGCTCATGTGAAGGGATCCAAAATGCTGACTTTCCTTGACCTATTTTCATCACTTGGTCCTGTTTTGATTTTTATGTCAGCTGACTTGTCAGTCAACTGACATTATGTTGCCACTCTGCAGCTTCCGCATCCATGTGAACAACTTCTCCTCCAAAACTGGAGGCCTAGAGACATGGCTCTTTTTTTTTAAAAGATACCTTATCTATCGAGGATGATAAATTGTTTAAGGCATGCAAATCTGTCTGTTCGTCTGTTTGCTAGAGACATTACAAGGGAGGTATCCCCACCAAAATGTGAAAATTTCAACACTTTATTACAATTTTCTCAGTGGTTATTGCAGGGATTTCTCTCATATCGTGCAGATATGTACTAGGTCAGGAGTAGATTCCTTTGTGTGAGTATCAGACCTGGATCTGTCTTACTTTTTTTAAATTTATTTTTTTAATAATTTTTAATGCATTAAAATTCATGAAATCATGCACTAAATCACCTATTTTCTCATTGACTATTGCAGGATTTCTCTCTTATCTTGCTTATATGTACTAGGCCACTAGTAAGTCCCTTGTGTGAGTGTCAGGCCTGTATCTTTTTTATTTTTTTATGAATTTTTAAAATAATTTTTAGTGCATTAAAATTCATGAAATCGTGCACTAAATCACCAATAACTTGGAAAGTATTGCATTTAGAGCATTTTATAAATATATGTTATTGAATTAGCTAAAATATTGTAAATTTGCAGATGTGTAGCTCATGGCATAGGTGTGTAATAGCTATTCTCAAGTTCTCACTGTTGAGTAAATCAGTTGTAACTTGAAAACTATTGCATTTAGAGTATTTTGTTTAAATATGTTGTTCATCTACTTTCGGGTCAGCTATGACATAGTAAAATTGCAGATCTGTAGGTCATGGCATAGCTCAGCAAGAGGTACTTTCAGGTTCTCACTGTTGAGTAAATCAAATGTAACTTGAAAACTAATGCATTTAGAGTATTCTCTTTAAAATATGTTGTTCACATAGTAGACACATACCTATGGGGCAGCTATAACATACTGAACTTGTAGACCTGTAGCTCATGGCATAGCTGAGCAATAGCTACTTTTAGATTTTGGCTGTTCAGTTATAGTGCTGGGACGAGTTGACTGAAACTCGAGTTGTAACTCGATGGGCGATAATTAGGGGTAACATTGATCTGCAATAGTGAAACTCGAGTTTTTGAAAACGACAATATTTTCACCATATTTTCAGCTACTTTCAGGTTCTCACTGTTGAGTAAATCAGTTTTAACTTGAAAACTGTTTCATTTACAGTATTTCTTTAAATATGTTATTCACCTACTTTTGCGTGAACTATACCATATTAAAATTGCAGTCCTTAACTTATTGCATAGCTGAGCAAAAGCTACTTTGAGATTCTCACTGTTGAGTTAATCAGTTATAACTTGAAAACTATTGCATTTGCAGTATTTTCTTTAAATATGTTTTTAACCTGCTTTTAACATCTAAACAGTTATCTTGTTACTTTCCTTCTGAATGCCATTTGTATGACACAACTTTTGTGTCCTTTTCTTCTGTCACTTCTACTCTGAAACTCAAAACACACAGTCAGCTGTCACAGAGCCCGTTCACAGGCACTGATTGCTTGTTTTAATATGTATTGTATAGATATGGTCACCAAATTTGCAGGAAAAGTTTATGGCTTTGAAAACATGTCTGTGCAAAATTTTGGCCTCATTTTGAAATACAAAATGGTTGCCCTAGCCAATTATTTGAAAATCATTAAGATGTTCTAAAACTTGAAATGTTGCAGCTAGCTTCATCGAATTGCACCAAAGTTGCCATATCACATGTTTAATGTAAAATGGGGTTATCAAATTAAAAAGGCCTTATATCTCCCTTGTCATTGCTCCCAGGGCTTCATACCTGAAGTCAATAGGAAGTGTGACATTACTTGTTCACACTTGTGTTTTTACTTTCAGATTGTATATCAGCAAGCAGTAGATGAAACAGAAAATCCTCGCTGTAGTTAGACTGATGTCTACTCCGACAGACTATGCCCCGAGGCCACTCGCCCATGTGAAAGCCAGATGTAAAGAGTACCCTAGAAATCCAGACATTAAGCGTTTTGAGGTTCCAGATGACAAAGTAACATGGGATGTTGCATTTGAGAACTATTCACCAGTACCATACACGTCTCCCTCTGTGGCAGCCAAGCCTCCTTGGGCAGATCCAGATTACTCGTATGAATCTTATAATTAAGCGTCTCTTGCGGGACGCTTGTTTGTGTATGGGAGACCTTCAGGCTCCGCCGGCTCCGCATTTTGTTTTCCTTATAACTCTGTAACCGTTAGGCGGATTCTTTTCAAATTTGGCAGGTTTAGGCAGTAGCCTTGGGGAATTTTTTTGAATATGCTGCAGTGACATTTCAAGCAATCAGAGAGGTCACATGACCAAAAATGTCTTTTTTGGATGGGGAAGCTTGTCCAGATGATAACTTGAAAGGAATTTTATCAATTCACCTGAAACTTGGCAAATACATCCATTCTATTAAAATCAGGAAATCATTAGATTTTGGCATTGATTGGTTAAGAAATGGCCGAGTAATTAATGATTAATTAATCATTATGAATTTTCAAAATAAGGAAAACACAAAAATGCTTATATCTCAAAAACCGTGCTAGATAGAGCGATTTCGACGAAATTTTTGACCCTCAGGGTATCTCTGCAGAGTAGTTATCCCAATTTTCAAAAAATTTTTGTCTCGCCAAAAATGGCGGCCATTTTGAATTTTCGAATTTTTCGCAAAAATTGCAAAACATAAAAATGCTTATATCTCGAAAACCGTACTAGATAGAGTGATTTCAACGAAATTTTTGACCCACAGGGTATCTCTGCAGAGTAGCCATGCCAATTTTCCAAAAAATTTTGTCTTCCCAAAAATGGCGGCCATTTTGAATTTTCGAATTTTTGCGCAAAAATTGAAAACACAAAAATGCTAATATCTCGAAAACCGTGCTACATAGAGCGATTTCGACGAAATTTTTGATCTTCAGGGTATCTCTGCAGAGCAGCTATCCCAAAGAGCTTTCACTCGGTGAAGTTTCAGACCCGTAGCTAATTATTCACCTACTCAAAGTGAGTAAATGCTAATTATCTCCCGCCGGGCTTTAGCCCAGGAGGGAGATTATGAAATGATGCCTGTGTGTGCGTGCGTGCGTGTGTGCGTTAGTTAGTCACGCAGATTTCTCCAAAACTACTGCAACTACAGATTTTTTGTAAATTAATTGTCCCAATGAATTTTCACGCCCTCGAAAAATTTTTGGGTTTTATGGACTTAGGCCTAAAGATAAGTGAGTAATAGCAATCTTAGCTACTTGGAGTAAAGGGCTCATAACTCAAAAACTATTGCAGTTACAACTTTTTCTTCAAATATGTTGTTCAGGTACTTTGTCCTTAGCTATAAGATGGTACATAGTTTGGGGTCCCATTGCATGCTATAAGTGAGTAATAGCTATTTTCTTATTTTAAGCAAAATAACGACATGAGTAAATGTCAAATATCTTCAAAAGTATTAAAGTTAGGAAATTCTTTTCAAATATGTTGTTCATCTACTTTTTGATAAGCTATCACATAGTAAAGTTTCAGATCTGTTGCACATTGGATAGCTGAGTAATAGCTACTTTGAAATTCTACAGTTGAGTAAATCCATTGTAACTCCAAAACTAGTGCGGTTAGAGTATTTTCCTAAAATATGTTGTTCAGCTACTTTGTCCTTAACTATAAGATGGCATATAGTTTGGGGTTCTATTGCATGCCATAAGTGAGTAATAGCTATTTTCTTATTTGTAGCAAAATAATGACATAAGTAAATGTCAAATACCTTCAAAAGTATTAAAGTTAGGGAATTCTTTTCAAATATGTTATTCATCTACTTTTTGATAAGCTATCACATAATAAAGTTTCAGGCCTGTTGCACATTGGATAGCTGAGTAATAGCTACTTTGAAATTCTACAGTTGAGTAAATCCATTGTAACTCCAAAACTAGTGCAGTTAGAGTATTTTCCTAAAATATGTTGTTCAGCTACTTTGTCCTTAATTATAAGATGCCATATAGTTTGGGGTTCTATTGCATGCCATAAGTGAGTAATAGCTATTTTCTTATTTTTAGCAAAATAATGACATCAGTAAATGTCAAATATCTTCAAAAGTATTAAAGTTAGGGAATTCTTTTCAAATATGTTATTCATCTAGTTTTTGGTAAGCTATCACATAGTAAAGTGTCAGACCTGTTGCACATTGGATAGCTGAGTAATAGCTACTTTGAAATTGTGACTGTTGAGTAAATCCATTGTAACTCCAAACCTATTGCAGTTAGAGTATTTTCCTAAAATATGTTATTCAGCTACTTTGTCCTTAACTATAAGATGGCATACAGTTTGGGATTCTATTGCATGCCATAAGTGAGTAATAGCTATTTCCTTATTTTAAGCAAAATAACGACATGAGTAAATTTCAAATATCTTCAAAAGTATTAAAATTAGGGAATTCTTTTCAAATATGTTAATCATCTAGTTTTTGGTAAGCTGTCACATAGTAAAGTTTCAGACCTGTTGCACATTGCATAGCTGAGTAATAGCTACTTTGAAATTGTGACTGTTGAGTAAATCCTTGTAGCTCCAAAACTATTGCAGTTAGAGTATTTTCCTAAAATATGTTATTCAGCTACTTTTTCCTTAACTATAAGATGGCATATAGTTTGGGGTTCTGTTGCATGCCATAAGTGAGTAATAGCTATTTTCTTGTTTGTAGCAAAATAACAACATAAGTAAATTTCAAATATCTTCAAAAGTATTCAAGTTAGGGAAATATTTTCAAATATGTTATTCATCTAGTTTTTGATGAGCTATCAGATAGTAAACCTGCACACCTGTTGCACACTGGACAGCTGAGTAATAGCTACTTTGAAATTGTGACTGTTGAGTAAATCCATTGTAACTCAAAAACTACTGCAGTTACAGGATTTTCCTAAAATAATATGTTCAGCTACTTTTTCCTTAACTATAAGATGGCATATCGTTTGGGGTTCCATTGCATGTCATAAGTGAGCAATAGCTATTTTCTTATTTGTAGCAAAATTATGATGGAAATAAATGTCAAATACCTTCACAAGTACCAAAGTTAGACAAATCTTTTCATTTGTTATTCATCTAGTTTTTCAAAAGCTTACTTTCCTGTGTCCTTATATTTTTGTTGCTTTTGCAGATGTAGGTCAATAGCTAAGTGAGTAGATAGCTGAGCAAGAGCTACTAAAATGAGTAAATGTCTTTTATCTCTAAAAGTATTATAGGTAGGCAATTTCTTCTAAATAAGTCATTCACCTACTTTTGGGTGATCTACCACATAGTGAAGTTGCACAACTGTAGCTCTTTGGATAGCTGAGTAATAGCTACCAAAATGAGTAAATGTCTTTTATCTCTAAAAATATTACACATAGGCAATTTCTTCTAAATAAGTCATTCACCTACTTTTGTGTGATCTACCACATAGTGAAGTTGCAGAACTGTAGCTCTTTGGATAGGTGAGTAATAGCTACTAAAATGAGTAAATGTCTTTTATCTCTAAAAGTATTACACATAGGCAATTTCTTCTAAATAAGTCATTCACCTACGTTTGTGTGATCTACCACATAGTGAAGTTGCAGAACTGTAGCTCTTTGGATAGGTGAGTAATAGCTACTAAAATGAGTAAATGTCTTTTATCTCTAAAAGTTTTACAGATAGGCAATTTCCTCTAAATAAGTCATTCACCTACTTTTGGGTGATCTACCGCATAGTGAAGTTGCAGAACTGTAGCTCTTTGGATAGCTGAGTAATAGCTACTAAAATGAGTAATTGTCTTTTATCTGTAAAAATATTACACGTAGGCAATTTCTTCTAAATAAGTCATTCGCCTACTTTTGTGTGATCTACCACATAGTGAAGTTGCAGAACTGTAGCTCTTTGGATAGCTGAGTAATAGCTACTACAATGAGTAAATGTCTTTTATCTGTAAAAGTATTACAGGTAGGCAATTTCTTCTAAATAAGTCATTCACCTACTTTTGGGTGATCTACCACATAGTGAAGTTGCAGAACTGTAGCTCTTTGGATAACTGAGTCATAGCTACTAAAATGAGTAAATGTCTTTTATCTGTAAAAGTATTACAGGTAGGCAATTTCTTCTAAATAAGTCATTCACATACTTTTGGGTGATCTACCACATAGTGAAGTTGCACAACTGTAGCTCTTTGGATAGCTGAGTAATAGCTACCAAAATGAGTAAATGCCTTTTATCTCTAAAAATATTACACATAGGCAATTTCTTCTAAATAAGTCATTCACCTACGTTTGTGTGATCTACCACATAGTGAAGTTGCAGAACTGTAGCTCTTTGGATAGGTGAGTAATAGCTACTAAAATGAGTAAATGTCTTTTATCTCTAAAAGTTTTACAGATAGGCAATTTCCTCTAAATAAGTCATTCACCTACTTTTGGGTGATCTACCGCATAGTGAAGTTGCAGAACTGTAGCTCTTTGGATAGCTGAGTAATAGCTACCAAAATGAGTAATTGTCTTTTATCTGTAAAAATATTACACGTAGGCAATTTCTTCTAAATAAGTCATTCGCCTACTTTTGTGTGATCTACCACATAGTGAAGTTGCAGAACTGTAGCTCTTTGGATAGCTGAGTAATAGCTACTAAAATGAGTAAATGTCTTTTATCTGTAAAAGTATTACAGGTAGGCAATTTCTTCTAAGTAATTCATTCACCTACTTTTGGGTGATCTACCACATAGTGAAGTTGCAGAACTGTAGCTCTTTGGATAACTGAGTAATAGCTACTAAAATGAGTAAATGTCTTTTATCTCTAAAAGTATTACAGGTAGGCAATTTCTTCTAAATAAGTCATTCACCTACTTTTGTGTGATCTACCACATAGTGAAGTTGCAGAACTGTAGCTCTTTGGATAGCTGACTAATAGCTACTAAAATGAGTAAATGTCTTTTATCTGTAAAAGTATTACACATAGGCAATTTCTTCTAAATAAGTCATTCACCTACTTTTGTGTGATCTACCACATAGTGAAGTTGCAGAACTGTAGCTCTTTGGATAGGTGAGTAATAGCTACTAAAATGAGTAAATGTCTTTTATCTCTAAAAGTATTACAGGTAGGCAATTTCTTCTAAATAAGTCATTCACTTACTTTTGGGTGATCTACCACATAGTGAAGTTACAGAACTGTAGCTCTTTGGATAACTGAGTAATAGCTACTAAAACGAACAAAGGTGAAGTTACAGAACTGTAGCTCTTTGGATGGCAGAGTAATAGCCACTAAAATAAGTAAATATCTTTTATCTCAAAGTGTTACAGATAGGCAATTTCTTCTACATACGTCCTTGCCTACTTTGGGTTGATCTACTGCATAATAAAGTTGCAGAACTGTAGCTCTTTGGATGGCAGAGTAATAGCTACTAAAGTGAGTAAATGCCTTTTGTCTTTAAAAGTATTGCAGTGAAACATTAAACTTGTTGTCACTTCTACATGTGCCTCCATCTCACAAGAAAATTTATATTCCACTATCTTTAGTACATCTAATTTATACGGCGGGAGATAAATGCATGCGTCAGAATGCTTGTTATCTCTGAAACTATTGCGGATACCCAATTTTTATCAAATAACTCATTCATCTACTTTTGGGAGAGCTTTCACATGGTGAAGTTTCAGACCCGTAGATAATTACTCACCTACTCAAAATGAGTAAATGCGAATTATCTCTTAAAAGTATTGCAGATAGCCAATTTTTCTCAAATAACTCATTCATCTACTTTTGGAAGAGCTTTCACATGGTGAAGTTTCAAACCCATAGCTAATTACTCACCTACTCAAAATGAGTAAATGTGAATTACCTCTAAAAGTATTGCAGATAGCCAATTTTTCTCAAATAACTCATTCACCTACTTTTGGGAGAGCTTTCACTCGGTGAAGTTTCAGACCCGTAGCTAATTACTCACCTACTCAAAATGAGTAAATACTAATTATCTCAAAAACTATTGCTGATACCCAATTTTTATCAAATAACTCATTCAGGTACTTTTGGGAGAGCTTTCACATGGTGAAGTTTCAGACCCATAGCTAATTACTGACCTACTCAAAATGAGTAAATGCGAATTATCTCTTAAAAGTATTGCAGATAGCCAATTTTCCTCAAATAACTCATTCACCTACTTTTGGAAGAGCTTTCACATGGTGAAGTTTCAGACCCATAGCTAACTACTCACCTACTCAAAATGAGTAAATGCAAATTATCTCTAAAAGTATTGCAGATAGCCAATTTTTCTCAAATAACTCGTTCATCTACTTTTGGGAGAGCTTTCACATGGTGAAGTTTCAGGCCCATAGCTAATTATTCACCTACTCAAAATGAGTAAATGCTAATTATCTGTAAAAGTATTGCGGATACCCAATTTTTATCAAATACTCGTCCATCTACTTGTGGGAGAGCTTTCACATGGTGAAGTTTCAGGCCCATAGCTAATTACTCACCTACTCAAAATGAGTAAATGCGAATTATCTGTAAAACTATTGCAGATAGCCAATTTTTCTCAAATAACTCATTCACCTACTTTTGGAAGAGCTTTCACACACGAAAATGAAAAATTGTGAATATCTCGGAAAAGCTATTTGTTCTCCTTTAATGCTCGGCGGGAGATACACACCGCGGCAGTGGTCTTGTCAAAAAATTTTGTCTCCCCAAAAATGGTGGCTATTTTGAATTTTCAAAGTTTTTGCAAAACACAAAAATGCTTATATCTCGAAAACCGTGCTAGATGGAGCGAACTCAACAAAATTTTTGACCTGCTGGGTATCTCTGAAGAGTAGCCATGCCAATTTTCAAAATATTTTTGTCTCGCCAAATATAGCCGACATTTTTAATTTTTTGCAAAACACAAAAATGCTTATATCTTGAAAACCTTGCTAGATAGAGCAAACTGCGCTGACTTTGGTTGCCACAACAGTATAAGGCTAGAAACGAAGCATTTTCTTAATACTTTAGCACTCACCTTTATATCCTTTTTGGGACGCTTTGTTTTTGCTATGCAAAAACATTATCTTTTTTTTTTGCGAGCGATCCTCTAGTTTGTATTTTTTTTGCATTGTCCATAGGAGTGTAGGTATGAATTGTTAATATATAATACCAAAAAAAAAAAAATATATATATATATATATATATATATTACCCCCCCCCCCCCCCAAAAAAAAAAAAAAAAAAAAAAAATAAATAAATCTCAACCAGACCTTTGATGAGTTGTATTTTATAGGAGCATGAACCACAGTATGAACATGTATATTAATGCACATAGAAAGAATGACACAGTGTAAAATGTAAATGGCCAAAAAATGTAAATGATCGATTCTTGTAATGGCAAAAGCTAGTGAAATTACAGTTTAAAGTTACTTTTATTCAGTTAATTAAGCGTCCCGCAAGGGACGCTTGTTTGTGTATGGGAGAGCTTCTGGCTCCGCCGGCTCCGCCGGCTCCGGCGGCTCCGCCGGCTCCGCCGGCTCCGCCGGCTCCGCATTTTGTTTTCCTTATAACTCTGTAACCGTTAGGCGGATTCTTTTCAAATTTGGCAGGTTTAGGCAGTAGCCTTGGGGAATTTTTTTGAATATGCTGCAGTGACATTTCAACCAATCAGAGAGGTCACATGACCAAAAATGTCTTTTTTCGATGGGGAAGCTTGTCCGGATGATAACTTGAAAGGAATTTTATCAATTCACCTGAAACTTGGCAAATACATTCATTCTATTAAAATCTGGAAATCATTAGATTTTGGCATTGATTGGTCAAGAAATGGCCGAGTAATTAATGATTAATTAATCATTGCGAATTTTCCAAATAAGGAAAACACAAAAATGCTTATATCTCGAAAACCGTGCTAGATAGAGCGATTTCGACGAAATTTTTGACCCGCAGGGTATCTCTGCGGAGTAGTTTTCCCAGTTTTCAAAAAATTTTTGTCTCGCCCAAAATGGCGGCCATTTTGAATTTTCGAAATTTTCGCAAAAATTGCAAAACACAAAAATGCTTATATCTCAAAAACCGTGCTAGATAGAGCAATTTCGACAAAATTTTTGACCCGCAGGATATCTCTGCGGAGTACTTTTCCCAATTTTCAAAAAATTTTTGTCTCGCCAAAAATGGCGGCCATTTTGAATTTTCGAAATTTTCGCAAAAATTGCAAAACACAAAAATGCTTATATCTCGAAAACCGTGCTAGATAGAGCGATTTCGACGAAATTTTTGACCCACAGGGTATCTCTGCAGAGTAGTTATCCCAATTTTGAAAAAAAAAATTTCTCGCCAAAAATGGCGGCCATTTTGAATTTTCGAATTTTTCGCAAAAATTGCAAAACATAAAAATGCTTATATCTCGAAAACCCTGCTAGATAGAGCGATTTCGACGAAATTTTTGACTCACAGGGTATATCTGCAGAGTAGCCATGCCAATTTTCAAAAAAATTTTGTCTCGCCAAAAATGGCGGCCATTTTGAATTTTCGAATTTTTCGCAAAAATTGCAAAACATAAAAATGCTTATATCTCAAAAACCCTGCTAGATAGAGCGATTTCGACGAAATTTTTGACCCACAGGGTATCTCTGCAGAGTAGCCATGCCAATTTTCAAACAAAAAATTTCTCGCAAAAAATGGCGGCCATTTTGAATTTTCGAATTTTTCGCAAAATTGCAAAACACAAAAATGCTTATATCTCGAAAACCGTGCTAGATAGAGCGATTTCGACGAAATTTTTGACCCACTGGCTATCTCTGCAGAGTAGCCATGCCAATTTTCAAAAAAATTTTGTCTCGCCAAAAATGGCGGCCATTTTGAATTTTCGAATTTTTGCGCAAAAATTGCAAAACACAAAAAAGCTAATATTTCGAAAACCGTGCTACATAGAGCAATTTCGACGAAATTTTTTATCTTCAGGGTATCTCTGCAGAGCAGCTATCCCAAAGAGCTTTCATTTGGTGAAGTTTCAGACCCATAGCTAATTGCTCACCTACTCAAAAAGAGTAAATGCGAATTACCTCTAAAAGTATTGCAGATGGCCAATTTTTCTCAAATAACTCATTCACCTACTTTTGGAAGAGCTTTCAAATGGTGAAGTTTCAGACCCATAGCCAATTACTCACCTACTCAAAATGAGTAAATGCGAATTATCTCTAAAAGTATTGCAGATAGCCAATTTTTCTCAAATAACTCATTCACCTACTTTTGGGAGAGCTTTCACATGGTGAAGTTTCAGACCCATAGCTAATTATTTACCTACTCAAAATGAGTAAATGCTAATTATCTGTCAAAGTATTGCGGATACCCAATTTTTATCAAATAACTCATTCATCTACTTGTGGGAGAGCTTTCACATGGTGAAGTTTCAGACCCATAGCTAATTACTCACCTACTCAAAATGAGTAGATGCGAATTATCTCTAAAAGTATTGCAGATAGCCAATTTTTCTCAAATAACTCATTCACCTACTTTTGGGAGAGCTTTCACTTGGTGAAGTTTCAGACCCATAGCTAATTACTCACCTACTCAAAATGAGTAAATGCGAATTATCTCTAAAAGTATTGCAGATAGCCAATTTTTCTCAAATAACTCATTCACCTACTTTTGGGAGAGCTTTCACTTGGTGAAGTCTCAGTCCCATAGCTAATTACTCACCTACTCAAAATGAGTAAATGCGAATTATCTCTAAAAGTATTGCAGATAGCCAATTTTTCTCAAATAACTCATTCACCTACTTTTGGGAGAGCTTTCACTCTGTGAAGTTTCAGACCCATAGCTAATTACTCACCTACTCAAAATGAGTAAATGCGAATTATCTCTAAAAGTATTGCAGATAGCCAATTTTTCTCAAATAACTCATTCACCTACTTTTGGGAGAGCTTTCACTTGGTGAAGTTTCAGACCCATAGCTAATTACTCACCTACTCAAAATGAGTAAATGCGAATTATCTCTAAAAGTATTGCAGATAGCCAATTTTTCTCAAATTACTCATTCACCTACTTTTGGGAGAGCTTTCACTTGGTGTAGTTTCAGACCCATAGCTAATTACTCGTCTACTCAAAATGAGTAAATGCGAATTATCTCTAAAAGTATTGCAGATAGCCAATTTTTCTCAAATAACTCATTCACCTACTTTTGGGAGAGCTTTCACTTGGTGAAGTTTCAGACCCATAGCTAATTACTCACCTACTCAAAATGAGTAAATGCGAATTATCTCTAAAAGTATTGCAGATAGCCAATTTTTCTCAAATAACTCATTCACCTACTTTTGGGAGAGCTTTCACCTGGTGAAGTTTCAGACCCATAGCTAATTACTCACCTACTCAAAATGAGTAAATGCGAATTATCTCTAAAAGTATTGCAGATAGCCAATTTTTGTCAAATTAATCATTCACCTACTTTTGGGAGAGCTTTCACTTGGTGAAGTTTCAGACCCATAGCTAATTACTCACCTACTCAAAATGAGTAAATGCGAATTATCTCTAAAAGTATTGCAGATAGCCAATTTTTCTCAAATAACTCATTCACCTACTTTTGGGAGAGCTTTCACTCTGTGAAGTTTCAGACCCATAGCTAATTACTCACCTACTCAAAATGAGTAAATGCGAATTATCTCTAAAAGTATTGCAGATAGCCAATTTTTCTCAAATAACTCATTCACCTACTTTTGGCAGAGCTTTCACTTGATGAAGTTTCAGACCCATAGCTAATTACTCACCTACTCAAAATGAGTAAATGCGAATTATCTCTAAAAGTATTGCAGATAGCCAGTTTTTCTCAAATAACTCATTCACCTACTTTTGGGAGAGCTTTCACTTGGTGAAGTTTCAGACCCAAAGCTAATTACTCACCTACTCAAAATGAGTAAATGTGAATTATCTCTAAAAGTATTGCAGATAGCCAGTTTTTCTCAAATTAATCATTCACCTACTTTTGGGAGAGCTTTCACTTGGTGAAGTTTCAGACCCCTAGCTAATTACTCACCTACTCAAAATGAGTAAATGCGAATTATCTGTAAAAGTATTGCAGATAGCCAATTTTTCTCAAATAACTCATTCACCTACTTTTGGGAGAGCTTTCACTTGGTGAAGTTTCAGTCCCATAGCTAATTACTCACCTACTCAAAATGAGTAAATGCGAATTATCTCTAAAAGTATTGCAGATAGCCAATTTTTCTCAAATAACTCATTCACCTACTTTTGGGAGAGCTTTCACTTGGTGAAGTTTCAGACCCATAGCTAATTACTCACCTACTCAAAATGAGTAAATGCGAATTATCTCTAAAAGTATTGCAGATAGCCAATTTTTCTCAAATTACTCATTCACCTACTTTTGGGAGAGCTTTCACTTGGTGAAGTTTCAGACCCATAGCTAATTACTCGTCTACTCAAAATGAGTAAATGCGAATTATCTCTAAAAGTATTGCAGATAGCCAATTTTTCTCAAATAACTCATTCACCTACTTTTGGGAGAGCTTTCACTTGGTGAAGTTTCAGACCCATAGCTAATTACTCACCTACTCAAAATGAGTAAATGCGAATTATCTCTAAAAGTATTGCAGATAGCCAATTTTTCTCAAATAACTCATTCACCTACTTTTGGGAGAGCTTTCACTTGGTGAAGTTTCAGACCCATAGCTAATTACTCACCTACTCAAAATGAGTAAATGCGAATTATCTCTAAAAGTATTGCAGATAGCCAATTTTTGTCAAATTAATCATTCACCTACTTTTGGGAGAGCTTTCACTTGGTGAAGTTTCAGACCCATAGCTAATTACTCACCTACTCAAAATGAGTAAATGCGAATTATCTCTAAAAGTATTGCAGATAGCCAATTTTTCTCAAATAACTCATTCACCTACTTTTGGGAGAGCTTTCACTCTGTGAAGTTTCAGACCCATAGCTAATTACTCACCTACTCAAAATGAGTAAATGCGAATTATCTCTAAAAGTATTGCAGATAGCCAATTTTTCTCAAATAACTCATTCACCTACTTTTGGGAGAGCTTTCACTTGGTGAAGTTTCAGACCCATAGCTAATTACTCACCTACTCAAAATGAGTAAATGCGAATTATCTCTAAAAGTATTGCAGATAGCCAGTTTTTCTCAAATAACTCATTCACCTACTTTTGGGAGAGCTTTCACTTGGTGAAGTTTCAGACCCATAGCTAATTACTCGTCTACTCAAAATGAGTAAATGCGAATTATCTCTAAAAGTAGTGCAGATAGCCAATTTTTCTCAAATAACTCATTCACCTACTTTTGGAAGAGCTTTCACTTGGTGAAGTTTCAGACCCATAGGAAATTACTCACCTACTCAAAATGAGTAAATGCGAATTATCTCTAAAAGTATTGCAGATAGCCAATTTTTACATTCACCTACTTTTGGGAGAGCTTTCACTTGGTGAAGTTTCAGACCCATAGCTAATTATTCACCTACTCAAAATGAGTAAATGTGAATTATCTCTAAAAGTATTGCAGATAGCCAATTTTTCTCAAATAACTCATTCACCTACTTTTGGGAGAGCTTTCACTCTGTGAAGTTTCAGACCCATAGCTATTTATTCACCTACTCAAAATGAGTAAATGCTAATTATCTGTAAAAGTATTGCGGATACCCAATTTTTATCAAATACTCATTCATCTACTTGTGGGAGAGCTTTCACATGGTGAAGTTTCAGACCCATAGCTAATTACTCACCTACTCAAAATGAGTAAATGCGAATTATCTCTAAAAGTATTGCAGATAGCCAATTTTTCTCAAATAACTCATTCACCTACTTTTGGGAGAGCTTTCACTTGGTGAAGTTTCAGACCCATAGATAATTATTCACCTACTGAAAATGAGTAAATGTGAATTATCTCTTAATAGTATTGCAGATAGCCAATTTTTCTCAAATAACTCATTCACCTACTTTTGGAAGACCTTTCACACACGAAAATGAAAAATTGCGAATATCTCGGAAAAGCTATTTCTTCTGCTTTAATGCTCGGCGGGAGATACACACCACGGCAGTGGTCTTGACAAAAATTTTTGTCTCCCCAAAAATGGTGGCCATTTTGAATTTTCAAAGTTTTTGCAAAACACAAAAATGCTTATATCTCGAAAAACGTGCTATATGGAGTGAACTCAAAAAAATTTTGGACCTGCTGGGTATCTCTGCAGAGTAGCCATGCCAATTTTCAAAATATTTTTGTCTCGCCAAATATAGCGGACATTTTTTATTTTTTTATTTTTTTGCAAAACACAAAAATGCTTATATCTTGAAAACCGTGCTAGATAGAGCAGACTGCGCTGACTTTGGTTGCCACAACAGTATAAGGCTAGAAACGAAGCATTTTCTTAATACTTTAGCACTCACCTTTATATCCTTTTCGGGACGCTTTGTTTTTGCTATGCAAAAACATTATCTTTTTTTTTTGCGAGCGATCCTCTAGTTTACATAGAGATCATTTGACTTCATCTTATAGTAGGGATGTCACGACTCCAAATATTTCATGTCGACTAATCGGTGAGTACTATTCGTGTCGACACCGAATAGCTGTCGAATTTATAAAACAACCAAAAATCTTAAGTTTCATATTGTAAAAAGCATTAATAACAATAAATAATATTATGTGAAATAAAATGAAAATATATATATATATAATGTGTAAAGTTGAATAAATTTGCTGTTTTCCTGCAACTTCTGCTTCGTTTATTTCAGACAGGAAGTGGGCGATATAAGAGTTAATGGCACTTCCGGTTTTACATGAATACATAAACAATGCAGAAAGCGTGACAATTTGAACATATTTCCTAAATTCAGACCTTCTGCCATCTTTTACACTACATTGAGCGATTATTCCGACTTTAAAATATGAACCAGTTAATAGCACTATTCTAACCGTTGTTGATTAGTCGGCTAGTCGTGATGGCCCTATCGTATAGGAACTTAAAAGTAAAACTAAACACTGTGTTATACAATTTTATGTCTTATGACAGTAATCACTGTCATTCCTTGTCGACAGTGTACTATGGTAGTCTGTCATTCACAGTTTTAAGGTATCAGTTGTTAAGCATAATTCTTGCCTTTCTTAGCTTCTATGTTATATGTGTAATTAAATATCCATATGCTTTTAAAGGAACCCTGACAGCATTTTGTCTGGATGATATCTTGCAAAATATCTTGCTATATCTGTAAGGGGTAGGAAGTTGCAGGAAAATTTGTTACTAGTGTCAGGTTGCAGTGTCTTAGTGATTTGGCTTATTTTAAAATCTTGTCTGTGCTACATCTCAGAAACCATATTGTGTTGTAAGTTCATGTTTGATGGGGACATTGGTTTGTAGGGGTGCAACGTCATGGTATAACATTGAATTAACCTTTGACCTTAACCTTTAAAATCTTGTCAAGGCCATAACTGTAAGGTGTAGAAAATTATTACTTTGTAAGTAGCAAGTACATGTGTATAATGGTTGGTGGCTGGAGATGTACAAGGTCACATCATGACCTCGATATGAAATTTAAGCTTGCCACTTCTAGAATGTTTTCCACTTGCCTATTTGACCATATTTCATCTATTGCAAAGATATAGAAGAATGCTGCAACCGATTATTAAGCGTCCTGCGAGGGACGCTTGTTTGTATATGGGAGAAGCGACTCCGCCGGATCTGCATTTTCTTTTTATAATGGCTTCGCAGCCATAAGGCGGATTCTCTTCATATTTGGTAGGTGTATGCAGTAGCCCTGGGAAAAATTTCTGAATATGGTGTCATGACATTTCAACCAATCAGAGAAGTCACTTGACCAAAGACATGTTTTTCAAAAGGGTGTGCTTGTCCAGATGATAACTTAAAAAGCGTTTCAGCTGTTCACATGAAAGTTGGCAAGTAGGTTTTTTACCCCACAGCCCTTAAGGGCTGTCGGGGTATTGTTTTCATCCATGGTGTCCGGATGGTCGGGAAAAAGTTTGTCTGGGCTGTATCTCAGAAACTGTAAGGTGTAGGAAGTTGATACTTGGTAGGGACATCGGGCAGCGGGAAAAAGTTTGTCTGGGCTGTATCTCAGAAACTGTAAGGTGTAGGAAGTTGATACTTGGTAGGGACATTATTTAGGATGTGTAGGTGTGCAACGTCATGGTCTGACCTTGATTTGACCTTTGACCTTACCATAGTAACCTTGAGTTTGAAAATCTTGTCCGGGCTATATCTCGGAAACCGTAAGGTATAGGAAGTTGATACTTGGTAGGGACATTGGTTAGGGGGTGTAGGTGTGCAACGTCATGATGTGACCGTGATTTGACCTTTGACCTCGCCGTAGTGACCTATAAAATCTTGTCCGGGCTATATCTCAAAAACCGTAAGGTTTAGGAAGTTGATACTTGGTAGGGACATTGGTTAGGGGGTGTAGGTGTGCAAACGTCATGGTCTGACCTTGATTTGACCTTGCCGTAGTGAACTTGACCTATAAAATCTTGTCCGGGCTATATCTCGTAAACTGTAAGGTGTAGGAAGTTTATACTTGATAGGGGCATTGGTTAGGAGGTGTAGGTATGCAACATCATGGTGTGACTTTGATTTGACTTTTGACCTTGCTGTAGTGACCTTGACCTATAAAATCTTTTCCGGGCTATATCTCGGAAACTGTAAGGTGTAGGAAGTTGATACTTGGTAGGGACATTGGGTAGGGGTTGTAGGTGTACAGCATCATGGTGTGACCTTGGATTTAACCTTTGACCTTGTCGTAGTGACCTTGATCTATAAAATCTTGTCCAGGCTATATCGCGGAAACAATAAGGTGTAGGAAGTTGATACTTGGTAGGGACATTGGTTAAGGGGTGTAGGTGTGCAACGTCAAGATCTGACCTTGATTTGACCTTTGACCTTGCTGTAGTGACCTTGACCTATAAAATCTTGTCCGGACTATATCTCAGAAACCGTAAGGTGTAGGAAGTTGATACTTGGTAGGGACATTGGTTAGGGGGTGTAGGTGTGCAACGTCATGGCCTGACCTTGATTTGACCTTGCTGTGGTGACCTTGATTTGACTTTGACCTTGCCGTAGTGACCTTGACTTATAAAATCCTGTCCGGGCTATATCTCTGAAACCATAAGGTGTAGGAAGTTGATACTTGGTAGGGACATTGGTTAGGGGGTGTAGGTGTGCAACATCATGGTCTGACCTTGATTTGACCTTTGACCTTGCTGTAGTGACCTTAACCTATAAAATCTTGTCCGGGCTATTTCTCGGAAACTGTAAGGTGTAGGAAGTTGATACTTGGTAGGGACATTGGTAGGGGTTGTAGGTGTGCAGCGTCATGGTGTGACCTTGATTTAACCTTTGACCTTGTCGTAGTAACCTTGACCTATCAAATCTTGTCTGGGCTATATCTCGGAAACCATAAGGTGTAGGAAGTTGATACTTGGTAGGGACATTGGTTAGGGGGTGTAGGTGTGCAACATCAAGATCTGACCTTGATTTGACCTTTGACCTTGCTGTAGTGACCTTGACCTATAAAATCTTGTCCGGACTATATCTCGGAAACCGTAAGGTGTAGGAAGTTCACACTTGGTAGGGACATTGGTTAGGGGGTGTAGGTGTGCAGCATCATGGTGTGACCTTGATTTGACCTTTGACCTTGTCATAGTGACCTTGACCTTTAAAATCTTGTTGCACCTTTGGGTCTGTCTTTTGATGCAGATTAAGCACTGTTAAAGTCATATTAGAATTCATTAAGAAATTTACTTTTACTTTCATCAAGTGAGCCACAGATTTTACTCCAACACCACACATAAGCATTCATTGAATGTATTACCACTTCTGTATGCATGGTAATAATCAAGACATCCAAACCATAATTCGGCCATGCCAGATGTAGATAAAGAGTACATGCATTATCTTTCTTTGACATTATTTTCCCTATTTAAACATTGTTTGGACCTTTATATAACTGACAGTGCTCTGAAAGTATCCTGAACTTTGTATTGATACAGTACTTCTATATCTCATGATGTTAAAAATATTTCCCTAGGCTGTGGGGTACGGGCATCTCTGATGCTATTTTTATATAGACGTCTGGAAATCATTAACTTTTGGAGGTGATCAAATACAAAATGGCTGACTTAACAATTAACTCAACATCACGATTTTTCTTGACGCTGAAAACGCACTTATCACGGAAACGGAGCGAGATAGAGCAATTTCGATGACATTTTTGACCCACAGGGTATTTGCATAGTCTAATGGCAACTTTTCACAAAATTCGTTTTCCCGCCACTTTTGGCGGCCATCTTGAATTTCTGTGTTAAATGCAAAAACGCGTTTATCTCGGAAATGGAGCGAGATAGAGCGATTTCAACATAATTTTTGACCCGTAGGATATCTGCAGAGTCTACTGGCGACTTTTCTCCAAAATGGAGTAAGATAGAGCGCTTTTGACAAAATTTTTGACCAGCAGGGTATATGCAGAGTCTACTGGCATTATTTCGCAAAAAGAACATTTTCCCGCCACTTTTGGCGGCCTGTATTAAACATAAAAATGTGTTTATCTCGGAAATAGAGCGAAAGAGAGCGATTTTGACAAAATTTTTGACCGGCAGGGTATCTGCAGAGTCCACTGGCGGCTTTTCACAAAAAATATTTTCCTGCCACTTTTGGCGGCCATCTTGAATTTCTGTGTAAAACACACACACACAAAAAAAAAAATAAATAAATAAAAACAAGTAATTAAATAAAAAAATAAACAAGCCAGATACATCTATGAAACCTTGCATTTTGTCATAAATGGAAAAACATTAAACACAGGAAGATAGTCATTTCAACAAACTCATTAATACTCATTGGGACACTTTGTTTTTGCTGTGCAAAAACTATTTCTTTTTCTCTTTCGAAGCAATACTCTAGTTATATGTATGTCTAAATTCTATTTCAATTCACACTACAATATTTTACTATTTCCCCATGCTTTGGGGTACAGGCATCTCTGATGCTATTTTATTAATTTAAATGATAAATTTTTGCCAACCTTTTGTTTTACTTACGTTAGGCATCAGGAATTGGGTACTTTCAGTGAAGGCTGAATGTCAGAAACTATGAGACCACCAAATCTTTTATCATATTGATAAATACATGTACTTCATTTCAGAAACGGTTTTATGGTTTAATGGCCAAAAATGTAGCAAAAATAGGTAAATTAATTGATTACACCTCGATCATCTGATTATTTGTTGCAAATTTTGACACTAGTTCTCTCCGATGTATTTGTTTTCCTATCTACAAAATCAGTTGGATATCTGATTTATCTTTATTCAGACCATCTCATATTTTGTTGTTAACTTAGTGGGTAAAATTTTTCCTGAACTATATATTGTGGAGATGTATCTTTAATGTTCTTGATTCATGGCTTGTAAAGTGGTGGTAACTTTGCTTTTTTTTTGCAAGTTAAGAGCTTTCAGCTATTTTATTTTTGGTGGGTGTATATTTTGTTATGCTAGTTTCAGCACACTACATGCAGTAGTTATCATGTTATTGGGGCACTATAATTAGCACTTCACCAACAAATTACAAGGAAAATAATCCCTTTTCTCAGCCATGCATAGCTTGTGTTTTTTTAACATTCAAGGTGATATGAAAGGAACGCACAACTGAGAGTGCAAGTACTTTTTACATAAGTCTTCATTAGGCTTGGAGCAACTTTATCAAATGCATTGACATGACCTTTGGCATTTTGCAAGGTCACATGACTGAAAAAAAATTTTCTCTTGTTATTTATACTTGTGACATTGTTTTAAAAACTATTTAAGGTTGGGCCATCCAATTTTGCATTTAAAGTAATATTTAGATACCAGTCAATTTTATATGAGGTATGAATAACTGATCGACGAGTGTTTGATTAATCCCTGTTTATTTTATTGCTCAGGTAATTCTCCTCCATATTGTCTCATTCATGCATCTACTAGCGAGTTTATTATCACTCAATCCTACTCTTCAATATTGTAGAAGATGGTAAACTGGAAACCTATTTGCCGACTGAAAGACACTGATCTGATTACATTTAGTTTTCTTTTAATCAAAACTGGTTTCCTCACATATTCATTATAATTTTAACATAAATTTACCAAAATATTCAACTACAACAAATATTTTACAGTATTTTCAATACTATTTTGTAATATTCTATCAATGTATCAGACGCTTTGTCCTGAAAAGTCTTCAAAAACACGTCACAGTTCATTATTTATATGCACATTATGGCCCATATATGCATTTGAAAACTTATATCTTGACGTTTACTAAATCAAACACACCTGGTTTTCACCAAATTTCTGCTTTCGGTAACCAATTTTAAAATCGCATTCAACCACAACACTACTCTTCAGTCCCCATTCCCCATGTATAGGTAGTCTCTCCATTTGACCACTTTCTCCTGTGATACTTTCTCATCTTGGTTTTCCTTCGCAGATTATTTCCAATTTCTAGTTATTCAGTTTTATTTCAGACCTATCCAGACAGCACAATCTGTTAAGAATGCACAACCATCAGAACCAGTGGCTGTGTGGAATTCACTTGATGGAAAGGTTGACAGAAGGTCACATATGGGACCATACCTTATAAAAAATGGGATTCCAGTGTAAGCTATATTATCCTGATAAATGCCTTTGTAGTAAATATTAAGCTTCTACAGTGGTTTTTCTGTTAAAGTTTTGCTTATCTGAAAGTATTGGTTAGCTAGAAGCATTTTTTTTTGTATCCGTGAAATTCTATGTCACCAAAATACTGGTAGTGTTATTTTTATATTGTTAAAAAAATGGTCATTATGTGAAAGGAATTCAGCACCATTTTTCTAAATGAAAGTGAATAAATTGGCGATATTCTGTTTAATGTTGCTTCCAAAAAATGTGTTGGTCAAATCATGCCATGTAATTACAAGGATGGGGGCAGTAATGCACACAAATTTCACTAGCTTCTCCACTTTAAACCACCAGCCATTTCCAAGGAACTCTGGACTTCTTTATACCTAGACCACATTGTTGTGTGCTGGCCTCACAAGCAACAAATGACTGCAAAATATCCTGACTCATCCGGCCTCATTTCTTGCTCGATGAAGTTTGGGTTTTAGTAGTATCCATGTTAAGTCCGGATTTGTTTTTGGGTAGGATGCATTCAGCACAGCACAACATGGACAGCCGTATCAGAATGTGGTGGATTTCTTTAAATATTGTAAAACCTCCTTCGACCTCTTATTAGGTAGAATGTCCATGTCGGGGTGGGTGGGGGTTTGATGGTATCGCTTTGGATGGGGGTTGGGGTGGGGAGACTCATTTTTAGACGTGCACTACTGACATACGAGGTTCATTTATGGAATGTTAACCCTTTCGCTACCATGTTTGTCGACTAGCAGTCGACATCAATGCGTATTACAAGGGACCATGTCTGTCGACTAGCGGTCGACGGCAATAATATATATTTCTTTTTTCCCTTCAGTGTACTGTTATACGTTTTCTTTGGTGTATCAGTATTAAACCGATTTTTAAAGTATTTTATATGAAAGTTAAGCTATATTTTTAAAAAAAATTCACCATTTCACCTATTTTAACTGGTTTCTGTATATATTGCCGTATTTACCGCATATAGCTGCATATTGTTTACTCGTGGTTATTTTTATTTGGGGAATTCCCACGAATTTTCCCATTCCACTTTCATCAATTCCTAATGAAATATGCCGAAAAATACCGCAAATAAAGTGCATAAGGTAGTGAGTTATTATTTTACTTCAATGGCGTTTCTGACGTGATATGACGTCATATGGCTACAGTCCCTTGGAATAATGTTCCTTCAGTAGCGAAAGGGTTAAGAACAAGATCTTGACAAAAAGTTCAAATAGGTGTTAAAATAGCCTCGCACGACTGTGTGAACAGGCCTTAACTTGACATAAGGGCCTAGATTTGAGTTGGAGTTCTGTATGTTTGCCACTATAACTCTCCAGATCTCAAGTTATAATTGTATTACTATTATTCCTCAGCTATGTTATTTTCTGATACAAAAGGGTCTGCGCGACTTGGTGGTTATCATGTTTGACAAATAATCACTTGGTAATTACCTCCACAAAGGATGTATTGTTTTGATGATCATTTGTTTGTCTTTTTGTTTGTTAACAGGATTATGCAAATACTACTGGTTGGAACTTCACCAAAAAAAAAAAAAAAAAAAATCAGATGGGTCTTGGTTCAACTCAGATCTCAATAAATTTTAACAGTGATGTGAATCTTGCCTTGGGGGAGATCTGTGCTCTCCGAGTGCTCTTGATTATGAATTTGAATCTAGTTCATGAAAATATGTAGGAAATAGTGGAGGAACTAAGACAACGGGATACATTAATATACATGTCTTTCAAAAATCTATCCAAAAACAATACTGTCTTTATAATTTACAATCATTTTATTTATTTACCTTGTGTATGAGAACAGATAGTTTTGGGGTAAAATTATGAAGTAGCAACTGTGGTATGATGTATAGTCATGTTTCAATATCTATTGACATGGAGCAGCTTATTAAATTTTGATATTGATGTTTATATTCTGGTCCAATCCCTTCTGTACTGGGAAGTAACAATGGGTTTCTTTAAAATGATCACCAGCTACTAAAAGACACAAAAGTCCAACAGGTAGACAGTCAATTATTAATCCAGTTGCCTGACATTTCAGAAACCCAGTGGGAAGAACAGGAGTGTGTTTAAGAGGTACGTTAGGGAGATGGGGGCCAAACCATGCAGCAGACCCAATAGTAACCAGGTAAGGACGTAAATAGAAAAGTGGTAACCACATTAATGACATAAAAATGCAACCCAACCCATAAACAATTCACGGGCACCGATTGCTTGTTGAATAATCATTTTGAATTTAGAAGTCAAAAAGCATGAGTTCCTACTTTAATTTGTAAAAGCCAATTTGAAAGAGTCAAAGATGCTATTGTCTGTTGATCAGATCTGTCTGCCCCTTGAGCTTTGTAGCAGAAGCAACATGTGATTGTACTGTCGTATATATGCAGTAATATGATTGGCTGGATTAGTATTATCTTTATGGTGTAGTTAAGAGTTGACTGTCTGGCAGTGATGCATATAGTAAGCATAGGAGACTAGCTGGTAATACCATAAAGTTTTAAAAATAAACCTCATGTTTGTGTTGCGTCATTTCTAAGATTGTGTTTTACGCTATAATGTTTTGTTAAGTATATGGTGGTGATGAATTGTACTAACCTCAGTATGTACAGTGTTCAGTGTAAAACCGCTGAGATAATACACCAGAGTTTTTTGTATTTTTAAAAAAAAAAAAACAAGTGAAAAATAGAGTACAGTGTTTGTGTTGTTAATAAATATACATGTATACTGAATGTATTATATGTAAGATGTTTGTAAAATGAAAAGTTAATGAAACAAAAATGTTTAATTTGCAATGGCTACCTGCTGGTGTCCAGTGGTTTTCAGTGCAGAATGTTGGCCACCTATTATGTACTGTTTTCTCCCATACCCTAAATTACTGGTTCAATGTGTTGCGGGTGATATCAAACCACCCAATCACATGACTTATGACCTGTGTTTTGCTTCAGATGGAAAAGAGATAGCTGTAACAGAATATTAGTACATCCCAGAAGTAAGTTAAAGATATTACAGTTTGTGGCTATACAAAGAAGAGACTCTCTTGAATGGGCCATTCCAGGGGTAAGTTGGGCCGCTGAACTCTCCTATGTTTGCCAAAGTTCTTGAGCATGCACCACTCTTTTTTTAAAAAAAGATTTCTTTAATACAAGTTGACAGCATTTTGCTAAATTTACTGTTCTAATAAATTTCTATGCCCGTTGTTTTTTTAACTTTTGTTTTCTTAAACCTAAATCTGTTGAGTACTAGCAGTTTTAGCTGCCTTGAGTAAATTATTAATAGCTCAAATGCTATTACATGTGGCGCATTTTGGCCAAATGTTTTGTTCAGCTGCTTCCTCCTTAGCTTCAAGATAGTGTGAGGATTGAAAGTTAGTTGCTGACTATTCAGTGGTTATTAGTCTTAGAATAAGTAAATACCTTGTTACCCCATAACCTATAAAGGCTGTTCTGTTGTTGCCTTCGACTCTGTATAGTGCAAATTCTATCAGGTGTATATGTTTCTTGGATAGGTGGAACCTATTTCATTGTTTAAGCAAAAGTAAGGTTTCCCCCATTGCTTAGAGGGCCTTCTTCCATTGATATCTTGTTTGGATGGATGGTGCCTACATACCTAAAATGGGCTGGTTGTTAAGCAAGTAGTAAAATGGCTGCTTATACTAAAACTATCATAATATTGTCTTCTTTCATAAATAACATGGGTGGTTTTCATATAACGTCCTTTCATATATTTGGTATTTCATTTTTGAAAAATCAGTTTATATCAGCTGTCATATTTACTTCACTGGTTCTTCCAGTTTGTAAACCCTAGTAATTCGACAATGTTTGTAAAGTTTTTGTAAAGAGTTTGCTCAATACATGCCTGAAAACTAAGTTCAATTTATACATTTCAAATTTATGCTCTGAAAAACCAAATGACCAATCTGGCACAGAAAGTAGTGTTCTTTACTTAACAATAGGACATACATTTTTTTATAAGGATATGGTGTAACTGTCCAAAATATCTGTGATGTATTTCTACCATGTTTTAACATAATACAAGATATATACAAGATTTTATGGTAGGTTTCTGTACTTGTTATTGAAGCGTTAGTCATATGTTGGAATTAGATCCACGTTTGTCAGTCTGTAGAGATATCATTCATTAAACCCAAAATTCTAAATGATTTCACGGGACTAGTTAACACTGAAATGCAGGTAGCCAGACCTTGTTTTTAGTCCATTATATGTCTGGAATAAAATTATTTTTTATGCCAGTGGTGTCTGAAATTCACCTGAACAAGATTCAACGTGTTTTTATACTGGTGGCCTGTTTCTGTTTAAATTTAAAAGTGAATTCAAATGAGCAATAAATCTCAATAAATTAGTATTCTCTCACATACAGTGTATCAGTGCCTTGTTGAAATGTTTTGACCACCTAGCTTATGTGAAATGACCCAAATAATTGAGAATAGATAGGTGTTTTTAATCTACTGTCTGTAGATAATATAAACAATGGTCACATTATCTTTAAGGTTACTGTAGCTCTTTTTAAGTTTAAATAAATCCAGAAGTGAATTTTTGAGGCTGGCCTTAATCCAGCTAAATGTAAGGCTGACCTTTGTGTCAGTTGATGTCATTGAGGTTAACTTGGTGGTTACCTTAATTCAGTTCCATTCAGGAATGAGGCATCAACATTTTCCCTGATATAGTGGACCCTCTATTGTCCAAATTTTACATTAGTCGACCTCGTATCCATTCTCCCAACTCATTTTAAACTTGTTAATTTAGCCCTTCTGTTATCTGACCATTCTATTATCCGACCTCATTGTTACTCCCAGGAGAGTCAGATAATAGAGTTTCTACTGTATATATGAATTCCCTGCTGATAAGAAGTGACTTTCTTCTCCCTTAAGATTATGTTTATGACAGGGTTCAACAGTCTATACTTAAACTGTTACAGGGAATGGTGAATGCTGGGGAAAATGTGTCTGTCACTCTAAAGAGGGAGTTTTCTGAAGAAGCAATGAATTTCTTGGAGGCTGACAAGAAAGAAAAGGCCAAAATCAGGGAGAAACTACGTGTTCTCTTTTCAACGGGAGTTGAAGTAAGTCTTTATTGGCACTGTCAAATGTCTGATTAGCTTTGTGTAATTCAACAATCAGATAAACCATTAGCAAAGATATTTGTTGAAGTTAATTACAATGGGCCTCTGTGTAATTGGAAGATGTTTGAGAAAGACTTTCTTTGGATTATTGAAGACTAATCAAAATGACGTTTGGCACTTCACAAAGGTAAGTAAGGTAATTTGGCCAGGTAAATGTAATTTGGGAGATTTCAAGTTAGTTCATACAATTAAATATTTAGCTATCAAAATGGAAGGTTATATAATATTTGGTTCTGTTTTACTCCTAAGTCTTAGCTGTGTTATTTTGCCAAGTAAGAAACACTCTTCACTTCATTAGCTTTGTGGGAAATTCTTTTACCTTTGCAACTTTTATGACTACATTAGCTCCTTTATGGACTCTGGTGTGAAACTGATATGAATTTTGATTGTTTTTTTCACTCTTATGTTAGAGGGTTCCTTCAGTAGCAAATTTCACATACTGTTGTGAATTTCTCATTTCTAACTCTCCTACAAATACTTATTGAAAAAATGTAATAAGAATATCATTGTACCCACTGGAAACCACCACACTGAATACTTTCATTTCACGTAATCAAATGTCGGTACTTGGTTGGTCAACTTGGGCAATGTTCGATGTGTTTTTCTGTGGCAAGTGACAGTACTAGTAATTATTTTAGATTTGACACAGCACAGTAACTTTGCTTCTGAGGACACGTCCTTGTTTCACTTTAGGCTTTTTGCAGCATCGTAATTCAGGTACACGCTTTTTGTGACATTTTAGGATGGTAATCCGAATTGTGAAGAAAGTTTCAGTGCAATTTCTTGTTGTTCCATATCCTGAAGGGGTAAATTCCTGTGACAGATTTTATATGCTATGGCATAGTTCTCAGTTTTCATAAGTAGGAACTTCACCTGTCCTTCTTTCTTCACCCGTATCCGTGTCCGTTATTGCCCGTATCTGTGACACCCTAGATCTTTTGGTATAAAACAGTGTACTAGCTGCCCGTGTCCGTGAAGAACAAATTTTTTCCTTCCTAATAACGGACACGGATGAGTAGTCCACCTCCTTCAGTGTAATACCCAAAGTGCTGTTTGAACTGTGCACAAGTACTTGAGATTCTTTAGCCTGCCACCTGAGAAAGGAACCAGGGATAGAAGATCACCATTTTAAGTGGCCATCGGAATCACAATATATCTACTGAGTATCAAACCCAGGTCCTCTATATTCCCAGGCAAGTGTGTTAGCTATGAGGCTACAGTGGAGATAATCAACTATGTTCAATGTCTGTGTTTTACTCAGGTATACAAAGGTTATGTTGATGATCCTAGAAACACAGACAATGCTTGGATGGAGACTGTTGCTGTAAACTTCCACGACGAGACTGGAGAAAGTGTGGGGAAATTTAATCTTCATGCAGGTATGCATAAGCTTCTAACAGACCTGTCGTTACTTACCTGTTAAGTGGAAGTGAGTCAGTGACTATGGCTCAGGTAGCTATGCTTTGGTAGTCAACAATTGCAGTCCATAATGGTTGATGTAAACAAAATTTGTCTTGAATGAAGTGTTCAATATCTGTGAAATTATAGGAAAATTACGTTAAGATTGAAATTAGCTACAAAATCTGAAAATCAGGTGGCTTGATGTTGGGATACCTAACACCACCCACAAACCCTAACTTTAACGTTTTTAATCACAATTTTTAAATCCTTTTTTTCCCAAATGGTGATATCCGTTGATACACCCGTGTAGGCTGAAAGGATAATAAGTCACAGAGGCTGAACTAGTGTTTTAACTACTGTATCAAGTTCAATTTTAAGCTTCAAGAAAATTCCACCATATTCTATTGAGTAAAGTTTAGGAGTAATTTTTTACTATAATTAAGATCATTGTTTAGAATAGGTCCATGCCTGTAGAACTTTTCCACTGTTAACATTTGTTTGTTATTTGTAGGCGATGATGCAGTAGGCGTGAAGTGGATAGACCTAGATGGAACAATTAAGTTGTATGCCAGCCATGTAGATTTCTGTAAAATTGTTGTTGATAGACATAAGGCCCACTGGTGAACATTCTTGTTAATGTCTTCTTCCATAAATGTATCTTCCATGTTATCTGTGTATGTACATGAATGAAACATAAAGAATTGCAAAACTTTGGAAGCTTGCAGCGATGTGGATTTCTAACCTGTCGACTCCTCTTAGGAAAAGAAAAATTCTGTTAAAATATCGTTTTGAAATCAGGGGAATAATTGATGTAAGAATATTTGTTTTATAACAAGATTTGGTAAATTCTTTAAATTGTTATTTTGTAAGTAAAGTGTCAGTTTGTAGAATGTAAATTAAAGTTGCATTTGTTTTTAATTTTCTAAAACCCGGTTGTTGGTAAACTTGGTTTATAAAAAAATTATAACTTGATAGAAATCTATTAAAACTGTCTATATGAGGCATACAGCTTCATATAGTGATTCCTTGCAAAAAGGTTTTTGCTCAAACAAGGTTAAAGCAATGTGGAATGTCTTCAAATAACAAGACTTTCATAGCCTTTGAAAACACACTATTGAAAAGTTGAAAGAATCTTTTACAGAACTGTATATTTCATACTAAAAGTAACAAGTGGTTTTTAAATATTTATTACCAGTTCTGGGGTTTGAGACCAAATCAACCAGTAACCAGATAAACCTGGTTTTCTGTTTAGGCTTAATGTAAAAAGATGTAATACAGAGCATCAATTCTGTTGAATTGTTCACCTCCAATTAGTACTGTGAGTTCTGATTGATTTCATTTTGTGCATTCTTTTGTTGGATATTTGAAGGTTTATTGGAATTTTAAGTTCTGAGTCAAATATATTTATGATTTTTTAAGTTTCGGTCTTTGTTGTCACTATTAAATTTATGGTTGGAACACTGTGAACTCAAATATTACTCCGACACCATACTATTACAGAAGGGCAAATGTGTGGTAAAATGTTACAGCTTTAGTGGGATATGGCACAAAATGCCAGGCCTGGTTAAACGTATTGTTACTTATTATGAGGTAAAGTAGATCCTCTATTATATAGACGTAAGTTATCCAAAATATTCAATTTACTCTATTCATTTCCTCTGGCTGATGTGAAATTAACAGATACTCATTATTGGTTGCTATTCTCATATCATTTGTTGTTTTTATTGTTAAGGAATGGCACTGAACTTAAGTTGAATCATCGTTTCTGTTTTATGAATGTTCTCTTAAACAAAATCTTCCTCCCCTCAATGTGCACAGGTAATAGAGGATCTACAGTATATACCGTATTTTTTCAAAATATGGCCCGGGCGTTAATTATTTTCAAATGGCATCAGACCAGGCGTTAAATTGAACCAGGCGTTCTTTTGAAATATAATAAACAGTGTCATAAATTGTAAACAGTGTGCTTGGTACCAGGTGTTAATTTGAACCAGGCGTTTATTTGAACCTGGGCTTTATTTTGGAAATTTACGGTAATACTGGGACTGTAGAAGAGTCTGTCATACAGTAATGGTTTAGTTGGAGCATAGCATTACAAAGAGTATTTTGTCCACTGAATTCTTATTTTCATTTTAACATGACAATTAACATGAAATGACCAACTCGATTGCTTAAGAAATCAGTATCCCACTTTTGTAGACATTATCAAAATATAAGAGTGCTCGTTGAAGAGTAAAAGATTGCTTAAGTACAAAACTTACCACTCATGGCAGCTCCATTTAAAGATGCTCTGGTAGGTTTTGTATTCAACTGGTATTAATGTAGGCACATTAGAAGACTTTGAAATACTCTGTGAGATATTTTATGATTCAGATATCTCACATAAACTTTTTTGTTTTATGTTGGTAACAAAGATTGGTTATTTTGTTCATCTTGGGCTATTTATTTCATCAGTTAATGTGATCAAGCATTAGACAAGGGGAATAAAAGCAGTATGTTGAAAGTGGTAGAATTTGCAAGTATAAAACTTGTCTGAGTCAAATTTAGATACAGATGGAACCAGTTTGTGAGGCACAATTGGAGCCAAATACTTAATTATTGGATATCATGTTGTTCTACAGAGTCTACTGTATTTCTGAAGAATAACATATTTTGTATTTTAACCTGTTTCTGTTATTTGCATAAAATAAATATTATGTTATTATTGTAAATGTAAATGTTGCAAGCAACCCTTTGTTACAGTGTAGTCATCATTATTCTTGTGTCATGTAATTTTTTTTTTTTTTTTGTAATTTTTTTTGTGATATAATATGTAATTTTAGGAGCATATCTTCTTTCTATGTTTATTTTGTATTTTGTGTAGGAGAGGCAAGATTTATTATTTGACAAAAATTCAAATTTGGTTGAATCAATATAAATCCAGGATAGGAACTGTGGTAACAGCATGAACAAGACTTACTATCATCCATAAATTAGATCACAGGTGATGTTGATTGTCCTGATGCCAAATCTAAACCAACTAATATCCATTACTTTCTCCATCCTCTTAATCCCCCTGTCACACTGCTGGTGGTATATCCCATGGTTACAGGTGTTCATCCGTGACGGAACCACCTCCTAGGTTGCCCCATTTCGTCCAAGTTGTTCACACTACAGGCAGTATAATTCGCCGTAATAGGCATTTGGTGAAACGTCGCTGTCCTTCAAAGTACCGTTTGAGATTCGTATGCGACCTAGTTTCACAGTGGCGAAACATCCATGTACCTCTACTTTTCTAATTTTGTCGTATTACAACAAAAGACGACTGAATAACACCGTGGACCACACCTTCAGTTACCGTAGTTGGAAATTCATATTCGCATTCGCAAAATCATCTGCGCATGCCCACGGTAGTGAATTGAGAGGTGAAAATTTTAAACATTTAATAAATTAAGTAGGACATGCAAGGTAATGGTAGGTTCGCCACTGTCAAGTTTGGAAACTGACATCAGACGGTGATCCAAGGACAGGGATGTTTCAACAAACGCGGTCACTGCGGGTGATACCGCCTGTATTGTGAAAGATGAATTCGTTTCCTGTGTTTGATGTGACCTGTGAAATGTACTTAAAATAATGTTACACCAAAATCATTTAATTAATATTTGTCAAGGTAACAAGGTTTCAGGATATTAAGGTATCAAAATGTCATTATTGGGTGGAAATACTAGGTATTTAATATTTTGTTTTCAACAACAACCATTCTACCGATCAGTTGCTCTAGGATAAAGCTGCTATAATTGTGCAAGAACTGTATTAAGTTCATTGTTTGGGTTTAACATGTCCTGCAAATCCAGTGGATCAATGATATTTCAATTTGCATACATATCCTTTTAGTCAAGATCTAGACAGACTATCAAGAAAAATAAAAAAATTTAAATGGTTTGCTACTGATGAAGACCAAATGCACGGTATAGTTTATGCTATGTCTCTAGTTGTTAACTTAAACATAATGTTGTTTTTTTTGTCTTTGAAATGCTCATATTGATTTGAAAGAATCTCTGCTTATTCACCCCCATGTCAGGGTCATGCTAAAAGTGATTTCAGCTTCTAGGCACTTTAAGCTTACTTTGTGTATTCAGCTAGCAATTGCTTTTTAGGGATATTATAGCAAAAATAAATAAGGTGCAACAAAAAATTACATCTCAATTGTTCTTGTCATATATATGTGTTGTCTGACCATCATGGAGTTTGAAGAGAACCAGTGTTAGTTGAATTGAGGTATATGTTGAACACCTTTGTAAGTATAATTGAAAGAAACACAATACTGTGGATATTGAAGGTTCTATCTATACAGCCAACTAATTTGTCAGTTACAGTTGTTATTATATTACCCTGTGATAAATAAGGGTGATACTTAAGTGTCATTTAATAACACAAAAAGCTCTAGGATAGGATCCATTTATGAAGTTCTTCATGTGGAAATATATAAAATTTTATTATCCACCACGCGACTTATTTGCCCTAAATACGGGGAAATACAGACCGGGATGTATTTTTTTTGTATACACCGGCGCCCCGGTACTATGGATAATGAGTGTGAAGAACTTCCGGTTTTTCAACAATATCTCGGATAGTATGTAACTTACAAATATGTATAATATATCATTAGAAAGGTGTTCTTACAGCGCTTCTGCTCATGTATGTTGCATAAAAATCCATGCAGAAATGACTGAGATATTGCAAGTTAAAGATTGAAGTTTTTATATTCAGTGTTGCTCATGCTTTTCAAAGCCTTTTTCACGTCCTGTCATTAAACATTCATATTATTTGACCCATAAATCACACAAAATGGTGGATAATAAAAGTAAAACACCCCTCATCAAACATATACAGAAAAAATATATCACTCATGAAGATTAAGAATATAATACTCGTGCTACGCACTCGTATAATATTGTTATCTTCATTCGTGATATATTTTTTCTGTACATGTCATTCGGGAAGTTTTCCTATTGTATTCGTTATGTAATCATGTTTTACCTTAGCTTCAGCTACTTGTATTGCATGTATATTCTTAAATTGTTCTTTGTGTGTATTGACTTAGCATTGTAAAGATTTGGGAGAAGATAGCAAATTGTTTGGAGCATTTCACATATTTATGAAATGAATGCCTCATGTGTATATATTGTCAAGTTGTCCATGTGATTTGTGGTATTCAAGAATTATGATGCAGCTTTCATAGAAAAAGTGCTTAATGTAACTTAAAGTTTTTTAAAGATTATATTTAGCCCAGTCTGACCCCAACGTCTTATCTGTTATAATGTCCAGTTTGCTGAAAAACTGTTACAATAACAGCCATATTAATTAAAGTGGGTCACAGTATTACTAAAACAGGATAATTATTATTGTATCCACTGGACGCATCCGGTGGATACTTTGGTTTAGCGTTCACTACGCCGCCGCGCGTAGAGAGATTTTCGGCGTTAACGCTCTAAGAGGAAAACTACATCAGCTAGGTTCACCAAATCTGCAGGATATCTTCATTGGGGGGTAAGCTTTTCTGGGAAGGAAATTAGCCTCATTCTGAAAAACAAGATGGCCGCCGCAGGCATGTCTTGAAAATTATCTACATTTTTCTACTGGCTGTTTCTCATAGGTAGAAGGTTAAATGTCTTCATAGGTGATATGTATAACAGATATAATGTCCTCTACAACTTTGCAGACATTTGACATTGAAGCTCTTAATTCAAGGTCATCCACGGAGTGCCATAGTAACCCACATAGCGGACTTTAAAAGTGCTTATATCTCCCTTATTATTGGTCCTAGATCTTTGCAATGTGAAACCAACCTATAGGAAATCATGGGCTGCGAATCTTTTGATGTGGTCAGATTTGATCTTGGGCCCCTCCTTCAAGGTCAAACGAGGATAGCCAAACTTAAAAGTGCTTATAACTCGCTTATTATTGGTCCAATACACTTGGGATGGTAAACCAACTTGTAGGAAATCCTGCTTATAACTTGCTTATTATTGGTCCTAGAGGTTTGGGATGGTAAACCAACTTATGGGAAATCATGAACTGGGAATCTTCTGATGTGGTCAGATTTGATTTTGAGCCCCTCCTTCAAGGTCAAACGAGGACAGCCAAACTTAAAGGGTTTATAACTCGTTTATTATTGATCCTAGAGTTTTGCAGTGTGAAACCAACTTGCCGGATATTGTGGGCTGGGAATCTTCTGATGTCAGATTTGACCTTTGGCCCCTCCTTCAAGGTCAAGCGATGGTTTACAGGCTTTGGTGAGTTATCTTTCCGGTGGATACAGATTTGCATCGGTTCTCCGATGCGTTGGTCTAGTTTGTGTCTTGAAATTTTCTGGATATTTTTACATTCATTGGAGCTAAAAAAATCCTGGAAAAAAATTATGGGTTAAATGTCTATAGGCAATTAACAAAACTAAAAACACTGACAAAAACAGAAATGTGGAAAAATTGTAATTACAAGGCTTCAGTTCACAACCAAGATCACAGATCAGCCAATAAATTAACTGCAAGTATACAGCTATTTGCATTGAATGTTTCTTGGTCATTTTTTGCAAAAACCTCAGTAAAATCAGCCAGATGGAAAATCATTGGCAAACAAAACCTAAATTGGCAAACTTATCTTCCACTTGTGTATCATTTGCTGTCCCACATTAACTTCAAGTAAAATTGGTTGAGAGTTCCAAATTGTGTGAAAGTCATGAATATTTTTGCCCCACAGTACCATTAAATGGTAAAAATATTTATCACAAGAATTTTGCAACTTAATGTTCAGTATGTCTGGAATATGTATCATGTACTCAAACTTTGGACGTTCACATGTATTCTGTCTTTTTAGCCCACAGCCTTTACAGGCCGTGCAGGTAATGTTTTCACTGTAGCGTCTGGCTGGGAAGGTGGCTTGAAAAACATCTTGTTTAGGCCGTATTTCAGAAACCGTTGCATGTAAGAAATCGATACTTTCATAGGGGCTTTGCTGGGGAATTGGGGTGGGGGCGAGTAACGTCATGGTGTGACCTTGATTTGACATATGACCTTTTGTGTTGACCATGCATTTGAAAATCTTGTCCAGGCCATATCTAAGAAACAGAAAGCTGTAGAATGTTGATACTCGGTAGGGTCATAGCCTTGACCTTTACTTAGTAACCTTTACCTTTAAAATCCTGTGCAGGCTATATCTCACTCAGAAACAACAAGGTGTAGTAAGTCGATACTTGGTAGGGACATTGTTAGGTGGATGTAAGTGTGCAACATCATAATGTAATCTGGATTTTACCTTTCTGTAATGACCTAGAGCATGAAAAATTTTGTCTTGGCTGGATCTAGGAAACTGTAAGGTGTAGAAAGTTGATAGGTGGTAGGAATATGAATGAGTGTGTAGGTGTACAATGTCATAGTGTGACCCTGCCATTGTGACCTTAACCTATAAAATCTTGTGCAGGCTATATCTGGGAAACCGTAAGGTGTAAAAGTTTATTCATTGTAAGATCGTTGCCTGGGGCATGTAGGTCTGCAACATCATGGTGTGACCTTGATTTGACCTTGCCATAGTGACCATGACATCTTGTGTGGGCTATATCTTGGAAACCCTAAGATGTAAAAAGTTGCTACTTTATAGGGACATTGCTTGGGTGTGTAATGTGCAGCATTATGGTGTGACCTTAGGAGTAACCTTTGGCTTTGCCAAAATGTCTTCTGCAGCCATATTTGAGATTTCTCTTTTTGCAGAGGTATATGGATTGCTGCAACTGGTTAGTATATTTACCTTTATCTAATTGTGCTATCTCTTTGGACAGCAACACTTCAATTAAAAAAAAAAATAGTTTCATAACTTTTAATTACTATTTAATGCTGTCATTATTCAGTTGCCTGGTTTTGATACTTTGTCTTTACATACACTTTTCCTGTCTTGTGCATTGTTTTCTCCTGCACCTTTAATCAACTTGTTACATTGTCCATTTCACCTCTTTTATATCTCATGGTGTTACATGCTATTTCCCTGTGCTGCGGGTCAGGGGCATCTCAAATGCTATTTTTCTAGTAATGATTTATTAAGCGTCCCGCAAGGGACGCTTGTTTGTGTATGGGAGAGCTTCAGGCTCCGCCGGCTCCGGCGGCTCCGCATTTTGTTTTCCTTATAACTCTGTAACCGTTAGGCGGATTCTTTTCAAATTTGGCAGGTTTAGGCAGTAGCCTTGGGGAATTTTTTTGAATATACTGCAGTGACATTTCAACCAATCAGAGAGGTCACATGACCAAAAATGTCTTTTTTCGATGGGGAAGCTTGTCCGGATGATAACTTGAAAGGAATTTTATCAATTCACCTGAAACTTGGCAAATACATTCATTCTATTAAAATCTGGAAATCATTAGATTTTGGCATTGATTGGTCAAGAAATGGCCGAGTAATTAATGATTAATTAATCATTACGAATTTTCCAAATAAGGAAAACACAAAAATGCTTATATCTCGAAAACCGTGCTAGATAGAGCGATTTCGACGAAATTTTTGACCCACAGGGTATCTCTGCAGAGTAGTTTTCCCAATTTTCAAAAAATTTTTCTCTCGCCCAAAATGGCGGCCATTTTGAATTTTCGAAATTTTCGCAAAAATTGCAAAACACAAAAATGCTTATATCTCGAAAACCGTGCTAGATAGAGCGATTTCGACGAAATTTTTAACCCGCAGGGTATCTCTGCAGAGTAGTTATCCCAATTTTGAAAAAATTTTTGTCTCGCCAAAAATGGCGGCCATTTTGAATTTTCGAAATTTTTGCAAAAATTGCAAAACACAAAAATGCTTGTATCTCGAAAACCGTGCTAGATAGAGCGATTTCGACGAAATTTTTGACCCGCAGGGTATCTCTGCAGAGTAGTTATCCCAATTTTGAAAAAAAATTTGTCTCGCCAAAAATGGCGGCCATTTTGAATTTTCGAATTTTTCGCAAAAATTGCAAAACATAAAAATGCTTATATCTCGAAAACCCTGCTAGATAGAGCGATTTCGACGAAATTTTTGACCCACAGGGTATATCTGCAGAGTAGCCATGCCAATTTTCAAAAAAAATTTGTCTCGCCAAAAATGGCGGCCATTTTGAATTTTCGAATTTTTCGCAAAAATTGCAAAACATAAAAATGCTTATATCTCGAAAACCCTGCTAGATAGAGCGATTTCGACGAAATTTTTGACCTGCAGGGTATCTCTGCAGAGTAGCCATGCCAATTTTCAAACAAAAAATTTCTCTCAAAAAATGGCGGCCATTTTGAATTTTCGAATTTTCAGACCCATAGCTAATTACTCACCTACTCAAAATGAGTAAATGCGAATTATCTCTAAAAGTATTGCAGATAGCCAATTTTTCTCAAATTAATCATTCACCTACTTTTGGGAGCTTTCACTTGGTGAAGTTTCAGACCCATAGCTAATTACTCACCTACTCAAAATGAGTAAATGCGAATTATCTCTAAAAGTATTGCAGATAGCCAATTTTTCTCAAATAACTCATTCACCTACTTTTGGGAGAGCTTTCACTTGGTGTAGTTTCAGACCCATAGCTAATTACTCACCTACTCAAAATGAGTAAATGCGAATTATCTCTAAAAGTATTGCAGATAGCCAATTTTTCTCAAATAACTCATTCACCTACTTTTGGCAGAGCTTTCACTTGGTGAAGTTTCAGACCCATAGCTAATTATTCACCTACTCAAAATGAGTAAATGCGAATTATCTCTAAAAGTATTGCAGATAGCCAATTTTTCTCAAATAACTCATTCACCTACTTTTGGGAGAGCTTTCACTATGTGAAGTTTCAGACCCATAGCTATTTATTCACCTACTCAAAATGAGTAAATGCTAATTATCTGTAAAAGTATTGCGGATACCCAATTTTTATCAAATACTCATTCATCTACTTGTGGGAGAGCTTTCACATGGTGAAGTTTCAGACCCATAGCTAATTACTCACCTACTCAAAATGAGTAAATGCGAATTATCTCTAAAAGTATTGCAGATAGCCAATTTTTCTCAAATAACTCATTCACCTACTTTTGGGAGAGCTTTCACTTGGTGAAGTTTCAGACCCATAGATAATTATTCACCTACTCAAAATGAGTAAATGTGAATTATCTCTTAATAGTATTGCAGATAGCCAATTTTTCTCAAATAACTCATTCACCTACTTTTGGAAGAGCTTTCACACACGAAAATGAAAAATTGTGAATATCTCGGAAAAGCTATTTCTTCTGCTTTAATGCTCGGCGGGAGATACACACCGCGGCAGTGGTCTTGACAAAAATTTTTGTCTCCCCAAAAATGGTGGCCATTTTGAATTTTCAAAGTTTTTGCAAAACACAAAAATGCTTATATCTCGAAAACCGTGCTATATGGAGCGAACTCAACAAAAATTTGGACCTGCTGGGTATCTCCAATTTTCAAAATATTTTTGTCTCGCCAAATATAGTGGACATTTTAAATTTTTTTATTTTTTGCAAAACACAAAAATGCTTATATCTTGAAAACCGTGCTAGATAGAGCAGACTGCGCTGACTTTGGTTGCCACAACAGTATAAGGCTAGAAACGAAGCATTTTCTTAATACTTTAGCACTCACCTTTATATCCTTTTCGGGACGCTTTGTTTTTGCTATGCAAAAACATTATCTTTTTTTTTTGCGAGCGATCCTCTAGTTGTTATTGCAGCATATTATTTAGAAATACAGTGTATTAGTAATTATATGTTTTTGATGTTGTGAATGTTAAGATTTTGTATATAACTCGTTAACATTTCATTTTTTCTTCCATACTCTTTTGTAACTCCTCAAATACACATCATGAAATTAATAATAAACAACTATTTTTTAAGCGCTATAGTTTCAGTACACAGGAGAATATTTAAGAGTTAATGTTATCTTATGCAGGAAACAGCTACTGAACATTTGCAGTTCTTTTTGGACTCCAGAAATTAACATCTCAATCACCATATTTCCGAGTTATGTAACTCGAGATTTTTTAAGTCCACCTCTTGGACCAAGCATTAACTTTAAGCAAGCATCCATCTGCAAGTATTGGATAAACTGGACAGTCAAGGTGTTCTAGTCTATGCTTTTATTGGAACCAGTTGTGAGTGATTTAAGGTGGCCTAGTGGGTGGGCAGTTTTGGCATCTAATCACATCCGTGTAGGTTTGACTCCCACCGGTGGCAATGTTGGTGACCCGTCCCGGTAGAATCCAGGCTGTTGAATGGGCCGTAACACCCCAACTTTGACCTTTGGAACTAGTTGTGGGTAGAACTGTTAAAAGAGTATTTCAAGTACCCATGAGAGAGAATAGTAATGGGTTATATGAACAACAAAATTAAGAAACCGATAACTCTTGTCCTCTCAAGGTCAAATCTGACCACACCATAAGATTCACAGCCCTTGATTTCCTATATGTTGGTTTACCATCCCAAACCTCTAGGACCTATAATAAGTTATAAGCACTTTTAAGTTAGGCTATCCTCGTCTGACCTTGAAGGAGGGGCCAAAGGTCAAATCTGACCACACCAGAAGATTCCCAGCCCATGATTTCCTATAGGTTGGTTTACCATCTCAGGCCTCTAGGACCAATAATAAGAGAGTTAAGGCTTAATTTTAGCAAAGTTTTATCAACCGTAATTGATGGCCTGATCGATCCCAATATCGACTGGTGCCTAGATTTTTATGTCAGGAATATGCTTACCAAACTTGGTTGACACACACCTAGTACTTTCTGAGAAAATCTGGTGAAAATGAATTAAAACAAGACCACTTCAGTGGTATGATCTCCCGCTGGGGAGAAAAAATGTGCTGTTTAAAGTGAGTTTTACATCCCAAACCTCTGGAAGCAATAATAAGCTAGATATAGGCACTTTTAAGCTTGGCCATCCTTGTTTGACCAATAGTAAGACCAATAATAAGCGAGATATAGGCACTTTTAAGTTTGGGCATCGTCGTTTGACCTTGAATGAGGGGCCCAAGGTCAAATCTGACCACATCAAAAGATTCCCAGCACATGTTTTCCTATAGGTTGTTTTCACGTCCCAAACCTCTAGGACCAATAATCGAGATATGGGCACTTTTAAGTTTGGCCACAGCAGTTTGACCTTGAACGAGGGGTCCAAGGTCAAATCTGACCACAGTGAAAGATTCCCAGCACATGAATTCCTATAGGTTGGTTACACATTCCAAACCTCTAGGACCAATAATAAGCAAGATATAGGCACTTTTAAGTTTGGCCATCCTCGTTTGACCTTGAACAAGGGGCTTAAAGTCAAATTTTACACATCTAAAGATTCGCAGAACATGATTTCCTATAGGTTGGTTTCACATCCCAAACCTCTAGGACCAATAACAAGCGAGATATAGGCACTTTTAAGTTTGGCCAAAATCAGCTAAGTAGGGTACTTTGGCAGTCTGTGGATGACCTTGAACGAAGAGCTTCAAGGTGAAATGTCTGCATGCTTATAGAGGGCATATATATGTGTTAAATATCTGCATTTTATAATCTCCCGGGCAAAAGTTTTGCTGTTAAAAGTGATTTACTCAAAGTAAACAATCAAAGTAGCTATTACTCAGTTAGCTATGGACTTACAGCTCTGAAACTTTACCACAATACAGAACATTAAAAAGTAGGTGAACAACATATTTGACAAAAATCCTCTAAATTTAATAGTTTTGCAGTTATAAATGATTTACTCAAAGGAGAACCATCAAAGTAGCTATTACTCACAGTTAGTTATGGACCTACAGGTCTCAAAATTTGCCATTACACAGTACATCAAAAAGTAGGTGAACAACATATTTGACAAAAATCCTTTAAATTCAACAGTTTTGCTGTGATAAGTGATTTACTCAATGGAAAACTGTGACAGTAGCTATTACTCAGCTATGGACCTACAGCTCTGAAACTTTGCCATGACACAGAACATTAAAAAGTATGTGAACAACATATTTGACAAAAATCGTCTAAATTTAATAGTTTTGCAGTTATAAATGATTTACTCAATGGAGAACCATCAAAGTAGCTATTACTCGGTTAGCTATGGACCTACAGCTCTCAAAATTTGCCATTACACAGTACATCAAAAAGTAGGTGAAGAACATATTTGACAAAAATCCTCTAAATTCAACAGTTTTGCTGTTAAAAGTGATTTTACTCAAAGGAAAACAATCAAAGTAGTTATTACCCAGTTAGCTATGGACTTACAGCTCTGAAACTTTGCCACGACACAGAACATTAAAAAGTAGGTGAACAACATATTTGACAAAAATCTTCTAAATTTAATAGTTTTGCAGTTATAAGTGATTTACTGAATGGAGAACCATAAAAGTAGCTATTACTCAGTTAGCTGTAGACCTACAGCTCTCAAAATTTGCCATTACACAGTACATCAAAAAGTAGGTGAACAACATATTTGACAAAAATCCTTTAAATTCAACAGTTTTGCTGTTCTAAGTGATTTACTCAATGGAAAACCCTCAAAGTAGCTATTACTCAGGTAGCTATGGAGATACAGCTGTGAAAAATTCCCATGACACAGTACATCAAAAAGTAAGTGAACAACACATTTCACAATAATTCTCTAAATTTCAATAGTTTTGGAGTTATAAGTGATTTACTCAATGTTGAAATTCAAAGTAGCCATTACTCAGTTAGCTATGGAGATACAGCTCTGAAACTTAGTCACGACACAACATTAAAAAGTAACTGATTAACATATTTGACAATAATTCCCTAAATTCCATAGTTTTGGAGTTATAAGTGATTTACTCAATGTTGAAATTAAGAAATTTCAAAGTAGCTATTACTCAGTTAGCTATGGACTTACAGCTCTGAAAATTTACCACGACACAGCACATCAAAAAGTAGGTGAACAACATATTTGACAAAAATCCTCTATAGTCAATAGTTTTTGAGTTATAAGTGTCTTGCTCAATGCTCAAATGTTAAACTTAGTGTAGCTATTACTCAGCTAGCTATGGTGCTACACCTTGGAAACCTCACCATGATATAGTACATGAAGGAGTTGTTCAACAACATATTTGAGACCAATATTGTAAGTAACCGTTAAAAGATAAAAGCAACTCACTCATTTTGCTCATTGTTAAAAACAGAAAATAGCTATTACTCACTTAGCTATCAAGATAGACCCCTAAAAATGGTACCATCTTGTAGGCATGGAGAAAGTAGCTGAACAATGTATTTTACAGAAATGCTCTAAATGCAGTCGTTTTGGAGTTATGAGCACTTTACTCGAAGTAGCCACCATTGCTATTACTCACTTAGCTATGGACCTAGGTCTGAAAAAACAGCATCAAATGAAAAGACATAAGCACTAAGGTCATAAAACATTGAAAAGGCCAAGGAGAAACAACCAGTGTGATGTACAGCCCTTTTTAAAAATAGCATCAGAGATGCCCGTACCCCACAGCCTGGGAAAATAGTTTTCAACACCATGAGATACAGAAGTAGTGAAACAGTACACAGATTGGGATACTTTCAGAGCAGTGTCAGTGTCCAAATAATGTTTAAGTAGAGAAAATAACATCTAAGAGAAAGAAATTGCATGTAAAGAATAAGTATTAAAACAAGACAATTCAGTAAACTAAAAATTATGAAGCTTCTCCCATTTTGATTTTCATTTGTATGGTCGAATTATGGTTTGGATGTTTTGAATATTACCCATACATACAGATGTAGCAATATATGATTTTATGTGGAATTGGGGCAAAACCTGTGGCTCACTTGATGCAATACCATCTGTTACAATGGGAAGTTGCAAAAGTAAAACAGTTAATGACCTCTAATATGACTTTAACAGTGCTTAATCTACACCAAAAGACACCCAAAGGTGCAACAACCAAGATTCAAGTAAAAAGATATAAGAGAGATAAATAGTATCAGATATCCTTGTAGAGACATAAAATAGCATCAGATATGCAAGATCAAAGGTTAAATCCAGGTCACACCATGACGTTGCACACATATAACCCTTGACCAATGTCCCTACCAAATATCAACTTCCTACACCTTATGGTTTCCAAAATATAGCCCAGACAAGGCATTATAGGTCAAGGTCACTACGGCAAGGTCAAAGGTCGAATCAAGGTCACACCAGGACGTTTTACATCTAAACACCCTAGCCAATGTCCCTCCTCAGTATCAACTTCCTACACCTTACGGTTTCCGAGATATACCCCGGACAAGATTTTATAGGTCAAGGTCACTACGGCAAGGTCAAAGGTCAAATCAACGTCACGCCATGACGTTGCACACCTACACCCCCTAACCAATGTCCTTACCAAGTATCAACTTCCTACACCTTACAGTTTCCGAGATATAGCTCGGACAAGATTTTATAGGTCAGGGTCACTACGGCAAGGTCAAAGGTCAAATCAAGGTCACACCATGACGTTGCACACCTGCACCCCCTAACCAATATCCCTACCAAGTATCAACTTCCTACACCTTACGGTTTCCAAGATATAGCCCAGATAAGATTTTCAAACTCAAGGTCACTACGGCAAGGTCAAAGGTCAAATCAAGGTCAGACCATGACGTTGCACACCTACACCTCCTAACCAATGTCCCTACCATGTACCAACTTCCTACACCTTACGGTTTCTGAGATACAGCCCGGACAAACTTTTTCCCGCCGCCCGCCCGCCCATCTGGACAGCATGGGTGAAAACAATACCCCGACAGCCCTCAAGGGCGGTGGGGTAAAAACGTGACACACACACTCACGCACGGAATGCGTTTTATAATCTCCCGCCCGGCGGGCTGGTGGGAGATAAAAAAAAATTGTATTTTCGATCATGTGACCTTGATAAAGGTCAAATTTATGCCTGTCAAAAAATTTTCCCACGCCTATAGAAGATGACTGCCAAATATCATTTGGATAGGCCTAATATCAAGGGAGATATTCAAGTGAGATGACAATGCTGCGGCCACTGACTAAAAACTGGGGGTGAAAACAATAAGCGTCACCTTTTCAAGGGACGCTTAATTATTTGTTGAAATGTCATTTTAGGCATATTTGGATTCAGCCTTTATTTTTGTAACTTGTACTGCCGGTGGCTCACTGCTGGTCCATCAACAAACTATTATCTGGGTAGTTTAACCATTAACCTTTATCAAGGCAATAACTGGTCTTTAAAAGTGACATAAACAAGTACACAATAACAGAATCGTAACATTTTAACTGAAAAAAAATTTTAAAAAAACTTAACATAAATTTTTGAAGAGTATATATATAGCATTAACTACAGAAAACTATGGTCAACAATACAAAATACAATGAACAAGATAGACAAAAACTTAACTACCATGGTAGCATTGTAAGATATCAATATTGGTATTGAAATGAAACATCATTATTGATATTAAATTTGAAGTAGACTTTTCATTTTGATTGACAGTTCAACACAGAAACAAAAATTATTTTAGTTTCATAAATGATTACAGTAAACCTTCAAAAAACCTTAGAATTTTATGTCAAAATAGATAATGCAACCTACAACCAAAGGCTTGTAATGCTCATAGTAATGTGTCCTAGAACATTGTTCACATATTTTCTTGGTGATGATATTGAAATTGGTAATTTCATTATAATACTGAAACTCAGAACCATTATTGATTGATATTATAACATTGATATACAATACCAACACAATAATATATTCACTGAAAGTTTGAATACTACCAACTAGAGGCTGCAAAGTAACTTTTCCATGTTCACAGGGTTTGTGACAGTCAAAATAATTGCAGCGAATCAGCTCAAAATTCCATGTAGATGAGACTTTTGGCAACTGATCAAAGTACAAAACTAGACTAGATAAAATTTTCCAGTTCAAAGAACCTGGAATGTAAAGCATAGAAATTAGGTTCAGGCCATTATTATTGTATCCACCAGAGGCATCCGGTGGATACTTTGGTATAGCGTTCGACTGAAATTAGCCTCATTCTGAAAAACAAGATGGCCGCCGCGGGCATTTCTTTGAAAATTATCTACATTTTTCTACTGGCTGTGTCTCATAGGTGATATGTATGACAGATATATATGTCCTCTACAACCTTGCAGACGTTTGACTTTGAAGCTCGTAATTCAAGGTCATCCACAGAGTTCCGAAGTAACCCACATAGCGGACTTTAAGGTGCCTATATCTCCCTTATTATTGGTCCTAGAGGTTTACAATGTGCAACCAACCTATAGGAAATCATGTGCTGCGAATCTTCTGATGTGGTCAGATTTGACCTTGGACCCCTCCTTCAAGGTCAAATGAGGATAGCCAAAGTTAAAAGTGCTTATAACTCGCTTATTATTGGTCCTAGAAGTTTGGGATGGTAAACCAACCTATAGGAAATCATGGGCTGGGAATCGTTTGATGTGTTCAGCTTTCACCTTGGGCCCCTCCTTCAAGGTCAAACCAGGATAGCCAAAGTTAAAAGTGCTTATATCTCACTTATTATTGGTCCTATAAGGTTGCAATGTGAAATCAACTCCTAGGAAATCATGGGCTGGAATCTTTTGATGTGGTCAGATTTGACCTTGGACCTCTCCTTCAAGGTCAAACAAGGATAGCCAAATTTAACAGTGCTTATAACTTATTATTGATCCTAGAGGTTTGCAATGTGAAACCAACTCATAGGAAATCATGGGCTGGGAATCTTCTGATGTTGTTAGATTTGACCTTTGGCCCCTCCTTCAAGGTCAAACGATGGTTCACTGGCTGTGGTGAGTTGTCTTTCCGGTGGATATAAATTTGCATCGGTTCTCAGTTTGCACATTGCAAACCTCTAGGACCAATAATAAGGGAGATATAGGCACTTTTACAGTCCGCTATGTGGGGTACTTTGGCACTCTGTGGATGACCTTGAATTAAAAGCTTCAAGGTCAAATGTCTGCAAGGTCGTAGAGGACATGTATATCTATTATACATATCACCTGTGAAGAGACTCAACCTTCTTCCTATGAGAACCAGTCAGTAGAAAAAGGTAGATAATTTTTAAAGAAATGCCCGCGGCGACCATCTTGTTTTTCAAAATGAGGCTAATTTCAGTCCCAGAGAAGCTTACCTCCCAATGAAGATATCCTGCAAATTTGGTGAACCTAACTGGTGTAGTTTTTACCCTGAGATCGTTAATGCCGAAAATCTCTCGGATGCCTCCGGTGGATACAATGATGTGTTGGGACTGGCACCCTATTCAGTTTAAACCTTTTGATTCCTGAGACCTTTAGCACAAAGTGTACAACATACTTTCTTTCATTTCCTTTTGCCCATTAATTAAATATTTACAAAGTCTTTCTAAAAATTCAACCAATAGTTATAAGCATCCATAACTGTCTGACTCTAAATTATAACCACAACTAGACCTGGCACATCAGAAAACTGTGTATTTGTATCAACAGAAATGTCAAAGCACCTAAGTTAGTTAGCAAGGCACTTTTCCTGGTAATCATGCCAAGAGCATACAATTATAACAAAATTTATTACTAGAACAATGTACTTGGTCACACATTAGCTACAAAGTGACAACGGTGGTAAAATGTCTGGGAAATCAGGAGTCAAAAAATAGCATGCAAGAACTAACAAAAAAAGTACATTTACCAGTAAGTCCAGTAATGCTCACAACTTGCAAGATATACAAGCACTTAAACCCTGTTTAGTCAAACTAGATATGACCAAAATAGTTTGTGCTTTACCACATATTTCAAAGTGACACAATAGTTTTAAATGACAAATGATGTCTTGCCAAGGTTCTGGTTTGATGTTTACTTTTACTACTTCAGATTTTTAATTATCAGAGTTCTACTACACTAACGACTACTTATGATAATATCAGGGTTACTGTAATACATACAACATCATAGCAGAAGGTTTGAGAAAAAAATGGCCAACTCGGCCTCATTGCAACAGTCCCAAAACTAGCAACCTCTTTCCGGCTCTAAGTAACTCTTACAACCATATCATTCACCACCACGACTTCTTTAGCTTTGACATGAATGGTATAATTAGATATATGCTCAACAAAAAACTAATTTATATAACGCTAAGATATTTTTCATGCTCAGATCTAATGTCTGTCTGAACTGGGAATTGTCACCAATCTTCTGTCCTATTGCAGAATTGCTGTTGCTATGACCCACAGATGAAATTTATGTTTATATGTTTAACTAATTTCAACTTATTGTCACTTTACTCAGTCCAGTGTTGCTCATATCTGCTGTAGTTGTGACATAAGAACACCATATTAGCATAATCTTGAAAAACAAACTAAACCTGCAGTATATTTTTATCTATTTTTATCCCTCTTTGGTGTCAATAGTAAGAAAAGTAGACACCCCTGTTTGAGTCTGAATCACTGTCACTATCATCCCAGCCATTATGATGACCTCTATATTGATGACATGGACAGGAACACTGGTCATCCTGTTCATCAGAGGACCACCTCATGTCTGGATGGCGCCAGTCTTCCACAATCTGGTTCATCTCTTGGCTTATGTGGGGATTATCCCTACATCTCACAAATACCCCATCATTCTTGGTGGTAAACTTTTTGAAGAATAAGTGGGGTATAAAGGGCTTCATTTCCACATGTACTGCACTGATGAAGCCCTCTTTCTCCAATTTCTGAAACAATAGGTGCAGTCAATAATGTACAGTGTTAATGATCAGCTCAAAATTTAAGGAGTCGTCAAAACTATAAGAAATGAGAAAAGTTATAAACAAGATGCAAGTGACTCAGTTACAAGGGACTGGAAAAATGTTTCTAGAAAACATATGGAATTCATGAATAATATATGCTCAATTTAAATGTGTAATGCTCTTATAAGACCTGCTATATAGCACTGTATACAGTAGGCTTAATTTGCACAAGTAGAATTCTTGCAAGGAGCCAACATCAGAAAACACACTATTTTTGTTGGTACATAAGTTATGCATAGTTTGAAGCAAATCCTGTGGATACTGGAGCATTTAGTTGTTCAGAATCTTCTGTACGTCTACTTATGAGGCTTGATTGTGGTATAAATAATAGTGTGTTACCCTGACATCAAATGTGACACACAGGTTACACGAGTTTCAGTTAAAGAGATGTTACTTTACAGATTTAGATTTATTTGTTGTTTACGTCGCATTCAACAGCCAGGGTCATATTGCGACGGGTAGTTTATGGGTGGAGGAACCAGTGCATACTAGTTGGTCAAGATTCTGCACTGTAAACCACCGGGCATCGGCAAGTAACTACCAACTTTCCAACATGAAGCGCCCGGCCCGAGATTCGAACCGGCAGCCTTAGAGGTTGGAGATGTTACTTTACAACCAGGAAAATGCAAAATTAAAAATGTTTTTCTATCTGGTTTATCTGTCACCAATAACTGGTTTTTAAACACCAACTGAAATGGCAACCAAAACATTGGTTCTGCATGGGTCTAAATTCATTATGCACTCCACAACTACTGTAGTCTCTGAATAAATATTTTTGCAAGCAACATTTGTTCTCACTCATGCAAAAAGGTATAAATATTCCCTTACTTTTTGAAATAGACAACATTAAACAAACTAGAAATAGGACGCATCTGTGGCCAGATGCTGGATGTATCCACCGACAAAGGCCAACTAACATAGTTTAGAAGATAAAAAGCATTTTTCGTTAATAAGCAAGCTGAAAGCACTTTTAAGTTTGGCTACCCTTATTTGACCCTGTAGCAGGGGCCCAAGGTGAAGTCTGACCACATCAAAAGATTCGCAGTCCATGATTTCCTATAAGTCGTTTTCACATTGCAAACCTCTAGGACCAATAATAAGCAGGAGGGGCCCAAGGTGAAATCTGACCACATGAAAAGATTTGCAGCCCATGACTTCCTCTAAGTTGTTTTCATATTAATGAGTTATTTGTGAAATACTGGCTATCTGCAATACTTGTAGAGATAATTCGCATTTACTCATTTTGAGTAGATGAATAATTAGCTACGGGTCTGAAACTTCACCAAGTGAAAGCTCTCTCAAAAGTAGGCGAATGAGTTATTTGAGAAAAATTGGCTATCTACAATACTTTTAGAGATAATTCGAATTTACTCATTTTCAGTAGGCGAGTAATTACCTACGGGTCTGGAACTTCACCATGTGAAAGCTCTCCCAAAAGTAGATGAATGAGTTATTTGATAAAAAATTGGATATCTGCAATACTTTTATAGATAATTAGCATTTACTCATTTTGGGTAGGTGAATAATTAGCTACAGGTCTGAAACTTCACCAAGTGAAAGGTCTCCCAAAAGTAGGTGAAGGAGTTATTTGACAAAAATTGGCTATCTGGAATACTTTTAGAGATAATTTGCATTAACTCATTTTCAGTAGGTGAGTAATTACCTACAGGTCTGAAACTTCACCAAGTGAAAGCTCTCCCAAAAGTAGGTGAAGGAGTTATTTGACAAAAATTGGCTATCTGCAATACTTTTAGAGATAATTTGCATTTACTCATTTTCAGTAGGTGAGTAATTACCTACAGGTCTGAAACTTCACCAAGTGAAAGCTCTCCCAAAAGTAGGTGAAGGAGTTATTTGACAAAAATTCGCTATCTGCAATACTTTTAGAGATAATTTGCATTTACTCATTTTGAGTAGGTGAGTAATTACCTACGGGTCTGAAACTTCAGCATGTGAAAGCTCTCCCAAAAGTAGGTGAAGGAGTTATTTGACAAAAATTGGCTATCTGCAATACTTTTAGAGATAATTCGCATTTACTCATTTTCAGTAGGTGAGTAATTACCTACAGGTCTGGAACTTCAGCATGTGAAAGCTCTCCCAAAAGTAGGTGAATGAGTTATTTAAGAAAAATTTGCTATCTGCAATACTTTTAGAGAAAATGCAGAATTACTCATTTTTAGTAGGTAAGTAATTTAGCCACAGGCCTAATTTAGACATAAAGCCTACCAATAGAGTACTGTGGTGCACCCTGTAATATACTTTGCAAACTTGAGAAGGCTAGCTATAATATTTTTTTTTGTTAGAGCGGTAATGGTGAAATCTCTCTACACACTACGGCTATCCAGTGGATACAATGATTTACTCAACAGTGAGAACCTGAAAGTAGATATTGGTAAGCTATGCCATGACACAGAGGTCTGCAATTTCACTCTGATATAGCTGACCAAAAATTATGTGAATAACATATTTAAACAAAATACTGTAAATGTAATAGTTTTCACGTTATAACTGATTTACTCAACAGTGATAACGTCAAAGTAGCTATTACTCAGCTATGCAATGAGCTACATGTCTGAATTTTTTCTATGTTATAGCTGACCCAAAATTAGGTGAACAACATATTTAAGCAAAATACTGTAAATGCAATAGTTTTCAAGTTACAACTGATTTACTCAATAGTGACAACCTGAAAATAGCTATTGCTCAGCTATGCCATGAGCTATAAGTCTGTAATTTCACGACGTTATAGCTGACCCAAAAGTAGGCGAACAACATATTTTAACAAAATACTCCAAATGCACTATTTTTCAAGTTACAAGTCATTTACTCAACAGTCAGTACCTGAAAATAGCTATTGCTCAGTTGTGCCATGAGCTACAGGTCTGTAATTTCACTATGTTATAGCTGACCCAAAAGTAGCTGAATAACATATTTACACAAATTTCTGTAAATGCAATACTTTTCCAATTACAACTGATTTACTCAACAGTGTGAACTTCAAAGTAGCTATTACTCAGCTATGCAATGAGCCACAGGTCTGGAACTTCACTATGTTATAGCTGACTCCGAAATAGGTGAATAACATATTGAAACAAAATACTCTAAATGTAATACTTTTGAAGTTATAAGTAATTTACTCAACAGTGATAACCTAAAAGTAGCTATTACTCAGCTATGCCATGAGCTACATGTCTGAAATTTTACTATGTTATAGCTGACATAAAAGTAGCTGAATAACATATTTATACAAAATTCTGTAAATGCAATAGTTTTCAAGTTACAATTGATTTTACTCATGATGGAAGTTACTGAAAAGCCCAAAAGTAGCTATTACTCACTTAGCGATTGAGACAGACACCCAAGTTACTCACCATGTTGTAGCTATGAAAAAAGTATCTGAATAACATATTTTAACAAAATGCTCTAAATGCAACACTTTTCAAGTTATAAGTGATTTAGTGCATGATTTCATGACTTTTAATGCATTTTAGACATTTTTGTCTACCACAGGCCTAATTTAGACATAAAGCCTACCAAAAAGATAGGGTGGCGAGTCCTCTAGCATACCAAGCCACCTGCCAAATATGAAAGAAATCTGGAAAGAAATGTGGACTGTAGGTCGCTAACAAGCAATATTCCACATTTTAGACATTTTTGTCTACCACAGGCCTAATTTAGACATAAAGCCTACCAAAAAGATAGGGTGGCGAGTCCTCTACCATATCAAGTCACCTGCCAAATATGAAAGAAATCCGGAAAGAAATGTGGACTGTAGGTCGCTAACAAGAAATCTCTGCGGACGCGGACGAGGGCGCGGACGACGACGATGATGAATCCATAGTATCCCCGCTTCGCGTCGGGGATACAATTATTGGTCATAAAACTTCCATGATCGAAGCTTTCAAGTATTCATGACAAAGGTAAATGTACCAAATAGTAATACCAGTTCACAGATCATCCTTATATGAGCCTTAGAAATAGATACTTTTCTATTTAATTCTGAAATTTGAACCTTTAACCTAGGTAATTTTGTTTACGCCAGTGTGGGAAAACTACAGCCCATCAGCCAGTTCACAACTGTTGAGCTTCTCTGAAACCGGTGTGAAGTTAGCCCAATATTGGGCTAGCCTGATATTCGCGAATATATTGCTAGCCCAATATTGGGCTGGCCCAAAATTGGGCTAGTAGAGTATCCCTAATTAAATATCCCATGCATGACCCTAATTAGCCCTATAGAGACAACATGCCTCAGGGGCACAGTAATTTTGCTGTAACATGCCCCACCTCCAACTTTGCTTCTAGGTATACACTACCTGCCGTACTTTGGTCCTCTACTACTCACAAACAAGGCTTTCTGCCACCCTACACTTAGTGGCCCTGAATAGCCCATACATAGCCCTAATCAGTCCTATAGACAGCATGTCACAGGGGCACAGTAATTTTGCAGTAACATGCCCCACCTCCAAATTTGTGTCAAGGTATACCCTACATTGCGAACTTTGGCTCTCTAGTACTCACAAACAAGGCTTTGTGCCACCCTAGACTTAGTGACCCTGAATAGCCCACACATAGCCCTAATCAACCCCATAGAGACAACATGCCTCAAGGGCACAGTATTTTTGCAGTAACATGCCCCACATCCAACTTTGCTTCTAGGCATACACTACCTGCCATACTTTGGTCCTCTACTACTCACAAACTAGGCTTTGTGCCACCCTAGACTCAGTGGCACTGAATAGCCCACCCATGGCCCAAATCAGCCCTATAGAGACAACATGCCTCAGGGGCACAGTATTTTTGCAGTGACATGCCTTAACACCAACTTTACTTATAGGTATACCCTACCTGATATACCTTGACCTTCTAGTACTCAAAAACAAGGCTTTGTGCCACCCTAGACTCAGTGGCCCTGAATAGCCCACACATAGCCCTAATCAGACCCCCAGAGACAACATGCCTCAGGGGTACAGTAATTTTACTGTAACATACCCCATCTCCAACTTTGCTTCTAAATATACACTACCTACCGTACTTTGGTCCTGTACTACTCACAAACAGGGCTTTGTGCCACCCTAGACCCAGTGACCCTGAATAGCCCACACATAGCCCTAATCAGCACCATAGATAAAACATGCCTCAGGGGCACAGTAATTTTGCAGTAACATGCCTTACCTCCAACTTTGCTTCTACATATACCCTACCTGATGTACTTTTGCCCTCCAGTACAAACAAGGCTTTGTGCCACCCTAGACTCATTTGCCCTGAACATCACACACATGGCCCTGATCAGCCCGATAGGGAGAACATGCCTGAGGGGCACAGTAATTTTGCAGTAACATGCCTCATCTCCAACCTTGCTTCTAGATATACACTACCTGCCGTACTTTGGTACTCTACTACTTACAAACAAAGCTTTATGCCACCCTATTCTCAATGGCCCTGAATAGCATAAACATGTACCTTATTATCCCTATAGAGACAACATGACTCATGCTTTGGTCCTCTACTACTCAGTGGTATTGAATAGCCCCCATCTTTGTCGTGTTTTAGTCTGAGAAAACATGTCTGAGGGTCACAATAAGTTACTTTAACATGCCTCATCTAAAACATTGATTCTGGCGATATCCTACATGGCAAACTTTAACAAAGCATTATCGACAAACGAGGCTTTTTGAAACCTAGACTATGTATCCTTGTACAGCCGTAACATGGTACTATTAAGCTCAAAGTAGACAATAAGTCTCAGAAACACAGTAATTTTACAGTAACATGCCTTATGTAGGGCTGTGCTCATAGATATTTCCTACCTTGCAATCTTTGGCACAGCATTACACACAAACAAGGTTTTGGGCTACAGCCCAAAACCTTGTTTGTGTGTAATTTTCAGTGTAAATCCTAAGAAGAGACAGCAGTTGAGTTTGACAAGATCATAAGAGAATATACTTTTTGGAATAACACATATATATCCATATTTCAAATTTGAAATGTTTAAAACATGTTTTGATGGAAGGGCAGGAAATCCTACGGTTACCATATTAAATTTAAAGCATTCTCAACTTTTTTCCAGGGTAATCAGAAAATTTTTAGTTCAAATTAAATTTCTATTTTATATCTATCCCAAAAAGGAACAGTCTTATTCTTGTGCAAGCTGGTCATGCTCTTGTGGGCTGCAAATACCAAGTAGACTCAGTCCTTGTTAAACCCACTCTAGGCAGTTGATTAAAACTGCAGGATTAGATCCTCAGAATAAAGTTTAAGCATGCTTTGACCACAAGATGTTTGATGTTATCAATTGGGTTGCTTGCATTGACAGAAAAAAAGTAACACCTCAAGGAGAACAGGAAATGTCTTCAGTCACTGAACGACCTTTTTCCATTATTAGAGACCATAGAAGCTCACCTAAACTAGTGGCCAAATTCCTTCAATGTGCTGAAGGTCAGGGTTGCTTGCATTGACAGAAAAAAATGGTTCCAGAGGGTAATCCTTACTTGATACACTTTCAGTGACACATCAGTCACTGGGCAACCTTCCGTAGTCAGAGACCATAAAAGCTCATCAAGACTGGTTGTAAAATCTTGTTAATGTGCTGAAGGGTTCAGACCTTCATTCCAAAGAACACAGCATACAGATCTTTGCTGACACCTCAGATGTAGTTTGGGATGCTCATTTAGATCAAGATTCAGTAAAAGGTCTGTGGTAGGGCCGGGAAAAAAGGCTACACATAAATTTACTACAAGGCAATATTTTTAGGTCTAAAACATTTCAGAGTTCAGTGCCAAAATTAGACAATATTGATTTCCACAGACAACTCAAGAGTGGTAGCCTAGATAAAAATAAAAGGAGGAACCCACTCAGTGGGAATGTGTGCTTTTTGTTGAGAATCTTGACTTGGTGTCATTATTACAAAATATCATTTCGTGCCTGGCACATTCCAGGGTGGCTAAATGTAATGGTTGACTCATTGTCCAGGTTGACTCAAATTCAATAACAAAGTCACTGCACCCTCAGGTGTTCAAGTGAATCTGTCAAAAGTGGTTCACTCCTCATATAGACCTATTTGCCACATTGTCAGATCCACAAGGTTCCACTGTACTTATCTCCAGTTCCAGATCAACATGCATTGACAAAAGATGCTCTGAAGCCTAAACTAGTTGGGTCGCTGAGCATATGTTTACAATTCCACAGCTCTCCTTCATAGGGTTAGCTGGAAAATACATCAGTGCAATAGGGTGGCTAGAGGTGCCATGGTTTTGGGACCTATAGTGTAGCTCTTAATGGAAATCCCACTCCAATTGTCAGTGTCAGTGACACTTCTCAAGCAGTCTCACACTGAATGTTTCACAACAACCCACATCTGACTTTTCATGCTTGGACTATTACCGTCTATAAATCAAAATGACCCTGTTTATAAAGTGGTCTAGAGAGAATATGGGTGACTTCTCACCTGTGAAACAAGTCTCAGCCTTTTTAAGGATCTGTTCCATTACCTTAGTACACAAACATCAACCATTGATGGCTATAGGGCTGCTATTGTTGACTCCTTGGTCCCAGCAAGGCACCATATTTCTCACAGCTCTGATCTCAACAATTGCTCACCAGCTTCTCATAAGAGTTCCAGAAATCTACCCAATTGAAACCTCTCTGTTGTTTTAAATGAGCTCACTAAAGCCTCCCCCAATCAAGCCTCCGAAAGACACAGACCGCAGACATCTAACTCAGAAAACAGCTTCATTGCTAGCTCTGGCCTCCAGCAAACGCTGGAGCAAAATCCATGCCTAGGTTTCAAATATAGTATTGTTTCCAGGACAGTGGAAAAAGGTAGCCATGTTCCCCTCTTCAGATTTCACAACCAAAAATGAGCTAGCAAGAGTAGGTTCCAAAGTCTGTCACCAGTGATTTTTCCTGCTTTAATCACTGTACTAGATAGACCATTCGAACAAGACAGGACCCTTTGCCCTGGGACACTATCTGGATTGCACTCAGAATTTGTGAGGTGCTACATCTTTACTTTTTATATCCTTTAATAAAGGTCATTCCTCAAATGTCAAAACAGCTACCCAGTCTTCGTGGTAGAAGCAAACTTTCCTCATGTATTACGAATAAGCAAATCAAGCTTACAACATTAGAGCCTTCACGGCTTCTAAATCTTTTGCAATGGGGTTTCATTGGACCAAATTAAGCAAGCTTGATACTGAAATGAACCTTTATAAATTTTATGAAAAAAATTAACACAGTCAGATAATGACAAAAATTCTTACTTGGATCTTGAGGTAGCAGCTTAACATTCCTAGACATTTTCCTTCAGAATAGTGTTCCTCAGGCAAAAAAGGTGGTTGGTGGGCTCAGCCTCAGCAGCCAAGCCAATGGCCCCGGAACATCTTTTACCATGGACACCCTCTCAGGATATCTGGTTAGAGTGTCATATTACTCTATTTAATCATATTTGTTCCTTGAGTTGATCAAACTTATAGCATCAATAATGTACTATTTGTCTAGGCCTTAGGTCTAAAGCATAGTAACAAAATCAATGACTTTTATCTGATAATATTTAAGCTTGAGTGGCTTGTATTCATAGATAGTGAAGCCTTGGGCAACCTATTTGATGAGTATTGGTTTCGTCTATTTCCTTCATAAGCCCAACTATCCAAACAGTGGCTTTTACAGTGCCTGGTTTTAGCTTGTGGACTGTATTTGGGACTCAGACTAGTAAGTGATATTGTACAGGAAAAAATACATCCAGTCTTAGCTGTAATCCCTCTGCCTAGCCATTGAGTTCAGCACATAGTTCCAGATGGCAAGCTATTGTAACACAAAATTTAAAATTTTAATTATTTAAATGTAAGCTACAAGCTTATTATCTGGGACTAATCAGGGTCCCACCCTGACTCCCAGATGTATTACAGCTGAGGGGTAAGGGCAAAATTCCAACTTCTAGTAGCAGTCTTCACTCTTGTCAAAACTCAATGCAAGACAGACTGTCTCCCTTCACTTGAAAAGGTGAGATAACTGTAAAAAATGTGACATGGTTGGCGTTAAGAAATTTAAAGAACAATTAGTACCAATTTGGGATTGCATAAAGTTCATCTTATTTAAAAAAATAAAAAATGCTAAGCTAAAAGTTCAAATAAATTAATTAACACTGTTTCTATTTGTCAATTTTTTTTAAAGTTTCACTGCAAAATCACATCAAAGCGCGCGCATTAATGGCTGGGTGCTACTGGTTTTCTGGATTCATCAAATAAATAAACTGTATTTTTTTTCTTTGAACAAATATATATTTTGTCTCTTTCAATAAGCTATAAATTTTTTTGGTCAGTAGTTGTTTCAAATGTTTCGCAGAAGACAACTTAAAAACTCAACAAAAATAAGCACTGAAATCTTGCGGGAATACCGAATTCTCATGTGAATTACTGTTAGCTGGATGTATCAAATAATATAAACTCACTTTCATGTCTATCTCACCCTTTTCTATGAGCGAATATTACGTCGTCGCTTCTGATAAAACACAAATTTCTTTCTTCAGTAGTTGTTTCGACTGTTTGCCTTGGACACTATATGCAGAAGACGAGTTAAAATTCGACAAAAGGCACTGAAATCTTGTGAGAATATCTGACTTCCTGTATGAATTACTATAAGCTGGATATATTAAATGAAATAACTCACTTCCACGACTTTCCACATATTACTATGAGGAAATATGTACGTCTTTGCTTCCAATAATAGACAAATTTCTTTGGTCAGTAGTTGTTTCGATTGTTTCGTCTGCGAAACTATATGCAGAAGTCAAGTTAAAAATTCAATAAAAAGCACTGAAATCTTGCTGGAATACCTAATTCTCACGTGAATTATTGTTAGCTGGATGTATCAAATAAAACAAACACACTTTTATAGCTTTCTCACCCATTTCTATGAGGAAACATGTACGTCATAGCTTCTGATAATAGACAAATTTCTTTGGTTAGTTTTGAGTGTTTCACCTGGTAACGACAGTGCAGACGCGTTGGTGAGTACGTTTTGCGACAACTCACCCCAGAGTGTGTACAAACTCGCGAAATCAAGCTTGAGAGCGAACACTGTAGTAGTACTATGTAACTATGTCACATTGAGACTGCTCATGCTGTCACCAGAAAGGTATCACATTCATTATATGCTCATTTATCTTGAGTTGGGTCAGTCACTTGTGGCTACCCCAGGTTTGAAGTGATAGGTCTGGTAGTCTTGGTTTTGGTGTTTTCTAAAACCTGAATGGATAGGAATGTGGAAGTGTCACTTAAATCCAGCAAAGTAAACTTCTCTCCTGTGACTGTCTCTAAAGAGATTTGTGTAGACTGGGTTTTGATATTCGGACATTATTTGAGAGTAATCATATCCCAGATTGGCCTCCAATAGTTGTTTTTTGGGGACCATGGAATAAAGGTTTATAAAAGGCCAGATTCTTCAGGCCCTATGCTCAATTTGTTAAGAGGGTATGCAAAACCTCCTGCAAGTACCTTTTGCTGATGGAGTTCCTGAGAGTAAACATGGTCAATAGTTGTTTGATTTTGAAGGGAAGGGTGTAACCCACAGGGAGATCATGCACAACATTGAGGGACTTGTGATAGGACTAGCAAAGACTGAATGACTTACAAAAGAAACATATTTAACATATTTTATTCTGGTTTTGCCATATTTGGTTATTATTTGTTTTGTGACAGTCCACTTGTATTTATATTAGATCCACTAGTCATAAGAGATATGCAATTTAAAGATTTTTTACAACATAGTGTACATTGGCAACACTGAAGACATTGTTAGTTTTTTCTACATTTGTCAAGAAGTATCCTTAAATGAGTTCTTTGGAACTCATGACTGACAAGTAATTGTCATTTATAGGGGTATGCCTCTATTTACCTGGTGATTATTGATGTCATCCTTAGTACTTAATATCATGTTGTCATTAAAATCCCTCATTGATTCAGTGGGGCATTCCTCAACCTGAAGCAATTGTTTATTTTGATACCTGCCTCCAAGTGTTAAAGTAGGCATCATGTCTCATAAGCGTCAAATTGGATATAAATGTAGCATTAGCCATGTGATTCATGGCATTTCTAAGACAAAACATTCTAGTAGAACTATTATGTTGTCTTGGATGATTTGCCTTTTTATAGTTATTGTTGAAGGATTTTAACATTACCCTTGATGTGTTCTTGTAATTTGGTAAAACAGCAATTAAACCAACCACCTGACTGGTTAGAAATGTAGAAAGCTCCTTGGCTTATTTTTGCCACCTAGGACAGCTTCTTGTGATAAGGGACAAGAAATAGGTTGCACTTAAACAGTCCTTACAGCTCTGGGGACATGGCTGTAAAGGCTCTTTAATGTTGACACTTAATTTCGCCAAAATGTAAGAGAGGTCTTTAATTCATACCATTTTAATTAAAGCCTTGGTCCAGATGAAAGCCACCAAATTCAGCAGAATGTGTGGTATCTGACCCAAACAGTAAGCTTTATTAAAACTTTCAGCATAGCCAGTCTTAAGAGGAAATGCCATAGAGGTCTTCTAGCTGGGGTATCTGCCAGAAGTTATTAGTACTGGTGGCAGAGGAAATGTCCAAGTCTGACTGCTGTGACTGCTGTTCAAAATTTCCTATCTGCAGCCTGTACTGGACCAGTCAGCCCAGAACGGATGGAATACTTAAAAAGTAGAGATCTAGAAACTGGTGCAGTATCTGGAGGATGTGCTGGGTCTTTCATGAGATTTCCCTCCAGGAGGAGGGCTTAAAGCATTCAGTATATTAACTAATTCTGATCTGATCATATACTTTCGTACAGCTAGCTTTGAAAATTGGTCGTGCAACAAATGACAACAAAAATGACTATTTTCTTTACCAACAATACATCGATCAGACCATATGACTTTCTTGTGGTATCTCACTGAGAATGAATAAACTGGAGTTAAAGTTGCCCAAATAGCTACTAAATACTTGTATTCAAAGACTTTTGCACAAACACAAAAAGATGTTCATGCTTTATCTCAGCAAGTATATGCACTCAGCATCCTCCCAGCAGCCCAGATCAATTTTCTGCTGTTTCCTGTAATGGCCATTTGTCTGAAGGTCAAGACATTATAGAAATTTCATTTAAAGTCTTTCTGTATCAAAGTTACTTTTGACTTTGGTCTGGTTACAGAGAATTTCTTATATTTCTAAATCATGAAGAACCTTTAACACAATTTCAAATTTTAAACCATGGTCTGATTAGGGCTATGTGTGGGCTATTCAGGGCCACTGAGTCTAGGGTGGCACAAAGCCTTGTTTGTGAGTAGTACAGGACCAAAGTACGGTAGGTAGTGTATATTTAGAAGCAAAGTTGGAGGTGGGGCATGTTACTGCAAAATTACTGTGCCCCTGAGGCATGTTTTATCTATGGTGCTGATTAGGACTATGTGTGGGCTATTCAGGGTCACTGGGTCTAGGGTGGCACAAAGCCCTGTTTGTGAGTAGTACAGGACCGAAGTACGGTAGGTAGTGTATATTTAGAGGCTAAGTTGGAGGTGGGGCATGTTACTGCAAAATTACTGTGCCCCTGAGGCATGTTGTATCTATGGTGCTGATTAGGGCTATGTGTGGGCTATTCAGGGTCACTGGGTATAGTGTGGCACAAAGCCTTGTTTGTGACTAGTACAGGACCAAAGTACGGTAGGTAGTGTATATTTAGAAGCAAAGTTGGAGGTGGGGTATGTTACAGTAAAATTACTGTACCCCTGAGGCATGTTGTCTCTGGGGGTCTGATTAGGGCTATGTGTGGGCTATTCAGGGCCACTGAGTCTTGGGTGGCACAAAGCCTTGTTTGTGAGTAGTACAGGACCAAAGTACGGTAGGTAGTGTATATTTAGAAGCAAAGTTGGAGGTGGGGTATGTTACAGTAAAATTACTGTACCCCTGAGGCATGTTGTCTCTGGGGGTCTGATTAGGGCTATGTGTGGGCTATTCAGGGCCACTGAGTCTTGGGTGGCACAAAGCCTTGTTTGTGAGTAGTACAGGACCAAAGTACGGTAGGTAGTGTATATTTAGAAGCAAAGTTGGAGGTGGGGCATGTTACTGCAAAATTACTGTGCCCCTGAGGCATGTTTTATCTATGGTGCTGATTAGGGCTATGTGTGGGCTATTCAGGGTCACTGGGTCTAGGGTGGCACAAAGCCCTGTTTGTGAGTAGTACAGGACCAAAGTACGGTAGGTAGTGTATATTTAGAGGCTAAGTTGGAGGTGGGGCATGTTACTGCAAAATTACTGTGCCCCTGAGGCATGTTGTATCTATGGTGCTGATTAGGGCTATGTGTGGGCTATTCAGGGTCACTGGGTATAGTGTGGCACAAAGCCTTGTTTGTGAGTACTAGAGGGCCAAAGTACATCAGGTAGGGTATATCCAGAAGCAAAGTTGGAGGTAAGGCATGTTACTGCAAAATTACTGTGCTCTTGAGGCATGTTGTCTCTGTGGGACTGATTAGGGCTATGTGTGGGCTATTCAGGGCCACTGAGTCTAGGGTGGCACAAAGCCTTGTTTGTGAGTAGTACAGGACCAAAGTACGGTAGGTAGTGTATATTTAGAAGCAAAGTTGGAGGTGGGGCATGTTACTGCAAAATTACTGTGCCCCTGAGGCATGTTTTATCTATGGTGCTGATTAGGGCTCTGTGTGGGCTATTCAGGGTCACTGGGTCTAGGGTGGCACAAAGCCCTGTTTGTGAGTAGTACAGGACCAAAGTACGGTAGGTAGTGTATATTTAGAGGCTAAGTTGGAGGTGGGGCATGTTACTGCAAAATTACTGTGCCCCTGAGGCATGTTGTATCTATGGTGCTGATTAGGGCTATGTGTGGGCTATTCAGGGTCACTGGGTATAGTGTGGCACAAAGCCTTGTTTGTGACTAGTACAGGACCAAAGTACGGTAGGTAGTGTATATTTAGAAGCAAAGTTGGAGGTGGGGTATGTTACAGTAAAATTACTGTACCCCTGAGGCATGTTGTCTCTGGGGGTCTGATTAGGGCTATGTGTGGGCTATTCAGGGTCACTGAGTCTAGGGTGGCACAAAGCCTTGTTTGTGAGTAGTACAGGACCAAACTACGGTAGGTAGTGTATATTTAGAGGCAAAGTTGGAGGTGGGGCATGTTACTGCAAAATTACTGTGCCCCTGAGGCATGTTGTATCTATGGTGCTGATTAGGGCTATGTGTGGGCTATTCAGGGTCACTGGGTATAGTGTGGCACAAAGCCTTGTTTGTGAGTAGTACAGGACCAAACCACGGTAAGTAGTGTATATTTAGAGGCTAAGTTGGAGGTGGGGCATGTTACTGCAAAATTACTGTGCCCCTGAGGCATGTTTTATCTATGGTGCTGATTAGGGCTATGTGTGGGCTATTCAGGGTCACTGGGTCTAGGGTGGCACAAAGCCTTGTTTGTGAGTAGTACAGGACCAAAGTACGGTAGGTAGTGTATATTTAGAGGCTAAGTTGGAGGTGGGGCATGTTACTGCAAAATTACTGTGCCCCTGAGGCATGTTGTATCTATGGTGCTGATTAGGGCTATGTGTGGGCTATTCAGGGTCACTGGGTATAGTGTGGCACAAAGCCTTGTTTGTGAGTAGTACAGGACCAAAGTACGGTAGGTAGTATATATTTAGAAGCAAAGTTGGAGGTGGGGTATGTTACAGCAAAATTACTGTACCCCTGAGGCATGTTGTCTCTGGGGGTCTGATTAGGGCTATGTGTGGGCTATTCAGGGCCACTGAGTCTAGGGTGGCACAAAGCCTTGTTTGTGAGTAGTACAGGACCAAAGTACGGTAGGTAGTGTATATTTAGAAGCAAAGTTGGAGGTGGGGCATGTTACTGCAAAATTACTGTGCCCCTGAGGCATCTTGTATCTATGTTGCTGATTAGGGCTATGTGTGGGCTATTCAGGGTCACTGAATTTAATGTGGCACAAAGCCTTGTTTGTGAGTACTAGAGGACCAAGTTACGTCAGGTAGAGTATACCTAGAAGCAAAGTTGGAGGTAAGGCATGTTACTGCAGATTTAATGTGCCCCTGAAGCATGTTGTCTCTATGGGACTGATTAGGGCCATGTGTGGGCTATTCAGGACCACTGAGTCTAGGGTGGCACAAAGCCTTGTTTGTGAGTACTAGAGGGCCAAAGTACATCAGGAAGGGTATATCCTGAAGCAAAGTTGGAGGTAAGGCATGTTACTGCAAAATTACTGTGCCCTTGAAGCATGTTGTCTCTGTGGGACTGATTAGGGCCATGTGTGGGCTATTCAGGGCCACTGAGTCTAGGGTGGCACAAAGCCTTGTTTGTGAGTACTAGAGGGCCAAAGTACATCAGGTAGGGTATATCTAGAAGCAAAGTTAGAGGTAAGGCATGTTTCTGCAAATTAACTTCACCCCTGAGGCAAGTTGTCTCATTTGGGCTGAAGAGGGCCGTGTTATGGTTATTAGGGCCACAGGGTGTAGTGTTGGATGCAAGAGTAATCTTATCTGATTGAGAATTTATATAAATGGCTGAATATTGTTCTAGCCCAATATTGGGCTAGCCTAATATTGGGCTGGCAACATATTCGCGAATATCAGGCTAGCCCAATATTGGGCTAACTTCACACGGGTCTTCTCTGAATTAGAATGGAAAGTGCTGACTTCACATTTTCAAGGGCATATCTGATCTGATAGAGCTGATATAGTTTGGTAGATTCTATGTCCTTAATATGCCACCTCTTCAAATCCTATGTTCAGTATATTTACGTCATTTAGTAACCGATATACAAATGGACTTACTTTGTACAGGAGAAGTCTCCTATTTCCGTCAATGGCCCAATATTTCTTTTTCCATCTGACACATTTGATGTCATCAATGGAATCAGGGTGCTCGTTTCCCGTGACCAGGTCTTGGAATAGCTCCATCATGAGTGAGCCATCTCTGAACTGCTCACTTATGCTACTCTGAGTAAACCTGATCTCCATCGGTGATAAATACATTTTGACACTATACCCGATATGTTGGTGTCCAAAACAACTAAATGTTACATGTATCAGATTATTTCAGGCCAAAAACGAAGACAACAACGAACATAATATCACGTCAACAAGCCAACAAATTTTAAACCACTTCCACACTCTGTGTTCAACATGTGAATGCTACATAGTGTACAACAAAATCTCTACTTCACTTTCAATCTACTGCGTAGTACAAACTTTATTGCACTAATTGCCCTTGGTGCCAGTGCTACAAGATGCAACTTACCATTCAGTCTGGCTAAGCTGGTTTTAGGCGCAAATAAGTCAAGCTTTATTTACTTATTTATTTGGGGTTTTACGTCGCTTTCAACACTGTACAGGTCATATCACGGTGGATAGTTGGGAGGGCAGAGGAAACCAGTACATACAGTTGGTCACGGTTCTGTACTGTAAACTGCCGACCAACGGCAGGCAACTACCAGCTTTCCCACCTGAGGTTTGGGCCGGGAACCAAACCCCAATCTCAGAGGTGGGAGGCGAGAGCGTTACCACCCTGCCACCGTGGCCCCCAAATAAGTCAAACACGATATACTGAGCAAAACATGTTTACAAAGTTAAAATTAGGGTTTCACATATCGATCATCAGCCAGGATCATATTAATGCTACAGGCCCAGCATTGACATGGACTTATGAGAGTCAACCCATAGATATAGGTGTGATATTGACCAATTTGTAAGCCATCTTGTACAATTTTTGCACAAATCTATTGGAATTGAACATATACACCTTGATATATATATGAAATTACATAAATGGTGTGCCTAGGTATAGAATTAATTCAGCAGATCGGAAGTAGAAATGCAATAAGTACGAAGTTAAGTGTATGTAGAACGTACCATATTTGAGTTCTGCAAAATCTTAAGAGGCCGTGTTTTTGTAAGTTCAGAAAACTTCATTGTAGATAGTGGATGTTTTAACAATCTCCATTCCAAAATACAAAGCTTCTGGGGAGGTATTCACAAAAGGGATTAGCAAAAGATCAGCGAAAAATTAGCTTAAGTTAATCCAAAAATTGGATTACTAGGATTAAGATTCGTATTCACAGAGAAGATAAGCTAATTTTTGGATTAAATTTTGGATTAACTTTAATACACCCAACAGAATGGATTAACTTTTGGATTAAATATAGCTTAATCTGCTGCACTTAATCCAACAATTAGCTTAACTTTGTGAATACTGATTTAATCCAAAGATTAGCTAAGCCATTTTTCTGTAAAAGTTAAGAAGCTAATTTTTCACTTAACTTAATCTGCTTTGTGAATACGGCCCCAGATTTTCCAAATACACACGTAGATCATCATCTAGTGGACCTACGCCGTTTGACAGATTACTCTGCAGTACACATATTCTCCCAACCGGCCTTCATGTGCAAGAATATTGAATGTTAGTGTCACACAAAAGCATTGTTTCCTTGCCTTTTCACTGGTCATATAAACGATGTCTAAATAAAGATCTGACGTCAGGAGGAGAAACAACAAATCCAATCATAATGTACTCATGCATTGAGTGAATTTTGTGTGAGGCTTTACATTTTTCCCATACCAATTCACTTGGAGGCCTGTTCCACCTGGACGATAATGCCTTGCGATAGGTTTGCGATCCTGTAAATGTCAGGTCGGGAGGTAGATCTTTTTTCATCATAACGATCTTAAGCTAGGCCATTGTGAACTCACAGTTATGGAACTTGGCTTATAGCCAGGTCACACTGTGGCAATGTTTAATGGCGAATCTGTGCAATCCTGAAATTCTTCCCCGTTGGTAGCTGGTTCTTGGTCCATCTTCACTGTTCTCCACCATTCCCCATGGATCGTCATCTGGCTACGATAGTTTCAAACTGTTCAAAACTGTCGCCCCCCTTCGTCCAGTTCTTTGCAATTCTTCACAGATGGTGGTGGGTTCATCGAATTCGTAGCATATTCGTAGGTTAATTACTTCATCGCTTTGTGGCAGGCTTCTTCATTGTTCTTCACTGTTTGCCAATTTTTCTTTGAAGATTGTCGTGTAAAAGACAAAGAATATGCAACGATATTCGCAGCAGGGAAGCCATCCATGGTCGCCCCCGAAGAATATGCCACGAACCCCCAGAGATATTCGTCACCATTCTCAGCCAATGAGCAGCAAACATCGGAGTAGATCGTCGTCCAGGTGATTAGAATATCACACCATCATCTTCAACAAGATGATGCTAGCCCATGGTAGACGGATCACAGTAATTCTTCTAATTTTCAGATTTTCACCGCGTGACCACACTTTCCCGTCCTTTCTGTGGCGCACTACCATGATTTCAAAATCGCAGTAATTAACATATTCGCCGGTTACTTCGTAGTGGCATCGCCACAGTGTGACCTGGCCTTTTACTGTTCCCGATTGGAAGGGATCGCAAGTCCATGACCAACAGTTTACGACAACATAAAACTGTTTGAAATATAATCACTAACTGCTAGCGATCCTTGTCAGATTTTTATCATCTTAAACCTATTGTAAACTTATCCTTTCGCTCGCAAAGTCATCTTTTTTATCTTACAGCAATCCTAAACCTATCTTTACACCCGCAAAGCAATCTTTTCTATCTTACAGTGATCTTAAATCTATCTTAAAGCTATCTTTTTCATCTGAAGTTGAACTTTTAGGTTTGTAAACCTATTGTAAACCTTTTTGGAACCTTTGTTTGGCAATCTCTTCATATCAGGATGAAATCTTAAACCTATTTCAAACTACGCCCATGGATCATGGAATGCTATATTTTTCTAATAAAAAAGTAGGTTTTTGATCACATTGCCAAGATGGAATAGCCCCATTATCTCCACCAGTTCTCCAAAGGGAATGAGGTGTTATTTCTTTGTCTATCCGTCTGTGAGAGGGATAGCACCGTTACAAAATAGCACCAGGGATGCTTGTACCCCACAGCCCGGGAAAATAGCTTTCAACATGATGAGATACAGATGAACTGAAACAGTTCAAAGATCAGGAGACTTGCAGAGTAAACTCTCTCAGATATATAAAGGTCCTAATAATATTTAAGTGGAGAAAATAACTTTTAAGAAAAATAAAAAACATTATGTAAAGTTAAAGTAGTAAAATGACAATTCAACAGTAAGGTGATGGCATTAATCAGTAACCTAAAAATTATAAATCTGTAAAATAATTAATTGAAGTATAGCTGTCAATGAAAATAGCACAATTAAGTTAAAATACATTTAATAATCAGCTGCAGCAATCCACAAATCTTTGTGATAACAGAAATATGTCTCAAATATGGCAGTCAACACACTTTGGCAGAGCTAAAGTTAAAGGTCACACCATGACAATGCACACCTATACCCCTAACCAATTTCCCTATAAAGTATCAACTTCCTGTGCCTTACGGTTTCCGAGATATATCCCAGACAAGATTTTAAGGGTCAAGGTTATCACAACGAGGTCAAAGGTCAAATCAAGGTCACACCATGATGATGCACACCTACACCCCCGACCAATGTTCCTACTAAGTATCCATTTTCTATACCTTATGGTTCCCGAGATATAGCCCAGACAAGATTTTAAAGGTCAAAGTCACTACAACAAGGTAAATGGTCAAATCAAGGTCACACCATGATGTTGCACACCTACACCCAACCAATGTCCCAACAAAGTATCAACTTCTGCCATCTTACTGTTCCTGAGATATAGCCAGGACAATATGTTAAAGGTCAAGGTCCCTAAGCAAGGTCAAAGGTCAAATGAAGGTCACACTTTTGAATTGCACACCTACACCCCCTACTAATGTCCCTACCAAGTATCAACTTCCTACACCTTACGTTTTTTTGAGATACAGCATGACAAACTTTCCAGCCACACACACTCCCACCCATCTGGACACCCTGGGTATAAATAATACCTCGACTGCCCTTCAGGGCTGTGGGGTAATAAGTACTGAACATGTTCAGATGCATTTCAAATGTATGGGGTTGGGGATTTGTTACTCATTATTTTGCTATACAGTATGTTATTCTTTGACCTTAATCTGCAGCTGTGGGACCAAGTTACCTGGTGGTTGGTTTATAACTTGGCACCATGAAATGACATGTAATAAATGCAATCCATCTTATTTCCTTATTTGGATAACTAAATGTGGCTCTTGAGTCGCAATTCTTCTGTACAACTTTGTGAGATCATATAATGGTGGGTTGGTGTGTGTGTACTGGTAAAGATTCTGCACTGTAAAGCACCAGTTATTTAGAAAGGACCAATCCCCAAATATATGAATACATGCCCTATGAGGAACTGTCATGAAATAATATCCATAATTGGTATGACATGGTATAAAAATTACCAAGTGGCATTTCACGATCCATTTAAACTCCCCAGCATTTATTGTATCCACAGGAGGCATCCGGTGGATACTTTGGTTTAGCATTCGCTACGCTGCCGCCACCGCCACGCGCAGAGAGATTTTCGGTGTTAACACTCTAAGAGGAAAACTATACCAGCTAGGTTCACCAAATTTGCAGGAAATCTTCATTGGTGGGTAAGCTTCTCTGGAACTGAAAATAGCCTCATTCTGAAAAACAAGATGGCCACCGCGGGCATTTCTTTGAAAATTATCTACATTTTTCTACTGACTGTTTCTCATAGGTAGAAGGTTGAATCTCTTCTTAGGTGATATGTATAATACATATGCATGTCCTCTACAACCTTGCAGACATTTGGCCTTGAAGCTTTTAATTCAAGGTCCTCCACGGAGTGCCGAACTAACCCACATAACAGACTTTAAAAGTGTACCAGAAAAAGTTCACTTCCTGTTATAAACCAAGCTGGGTAGATAAAGTAATGTGCCTTATATAATTGGCTTTATGTCAATTGTATTTCGACTGTGCAATATTTATGTAGCAGTCTCATCAGAGGTTATGATTTATTCCAGTCAGCTCTCCCTGAAGTACATTAGGGGTTTTGGCTTGTACCCCTGGTTTGTACCGGTATAGAACCGCTTTAGGGCCGGTTCTGTACCTGTAAACCTGTAAATGTACCGGTTTGGGATTTTGATAGAAACTGACTTAAGTGATCTCCTGTAAAATATTGATTTAATATTTGAGAGGGAGTTAGAGGGTTAGAGCCTCTAAATATATGTTTTTAGAGCGCTCTAGAGTTTATTCATACTGTATGTGTGCCTGTAAAGATGGTGGTGAATAAGTGTTATTCATTGCCTGGCTCTTTATTGAGCTCAATTTATAAGGGGAATCCACCAGGTATAGGTCCAGTATTTGTTATTTATTATAATTGTATTTTTATGCTTCATTATTGTGTTTATTTTATATTTTCTGGAAACAAACACTATAAATAAAAGACATAAGACTCTTTTCTCGGTCCATGGTAAGTATTTTATTATAATAAATTTTATAACCTGTTATAACACAGCCTATGAAGCCATATGTTCAAGGGTACCCACCAGACCCACCCTTGTAACATCACCCAGAAAGATTATCCTGCCTCCACCACTGCCAAATGGAGCTTGGAGCTACAGGACAACAAAATTTTAAATAAAAATTTAAATTGAATTAACTCTAATAAATACACTTTTTTATTATATTTTTCTATGTATCCTGTTTTTTACTGTATACATTATTTACAATAAATAAAATTTATTATAATAAAATACTTACCATGGACCGAGAAAAGAGTCTTATGTCTTTTATTTATAGTGTTTGTTTCCAGAAAATATAAAATAAACACAATAATGAAGCATAAAAATACAATTATAATAAATAACAAATACTGGACCTATACCTGGTGGATTCCCCTTATAAATTGAGCTCAATAAAGAGCCAGGCAATGAATAACACTTATTCACCACCATCTTTACAGGCACACATACAGTATGAATAAACTCTAGAGTGCTCTAAAAACATATATTTAGAGGCTCTAACCCTCTAACTCCCTCTCAAATATTAAATCAATATTTTACAGGAGATCACTTAAGTCAGTTTCTATCAAAAACCCAAACCGGTACATTTACAGGTTTACAGGTACAGAACCGGCCCTAAAGCGGTTCTATACCGGTACAAACCAGGGGTACAAGCCAAAACCCCTAATGTACTTCAGGGAGAGCTGACTGGAATAAATCATAACCTCTGATGAGACTGCTACATAAATATTACACAGTCGAAATACAATTGACATAAAGCCAATTATATAAGGCACATTACTTTATCTGCCCAGCTTGGTTTATAACAGGAAGTGAACTTTTTCTGGTATTCTTACTATGAGTGCCCCTTCAATCACTGTTAGCCAAACTGATTTCCTGGATGCCATGTCACGAATCAACGTCACCTCAGCACCACCTAGTGGCTGTGACACACCCGTCCCCATGGCCAAAATCTCAGATGAGACTTTGAACACCCTCAATGCTGTCAGTTCCAGACTCGAAGCCAGCACCTCCAGGGCCACCAACCCCCGAAAGAGGAAGAGAGCCAACATCTCTAGAACCAGCATACCACTGGTACACCTCTACAATGTCTAGCATTGAAGATACACACTTTTTAGCAACCCTCAAATCTGAGGCAAAATCTACACAACCCGGTATACTACCAAAAAATACCAGGTTTTAAAGTTACATAGGTCACACCGTCATAAACTTATCTAACACAGACCTCACTCAACACCAAGCCAAACCCACCATTTGCACCAGGTTAGGCAAATGTACCTACTGCCCATTACTAAAAAATAAGGATACAGTTGAATGTAACTTTACTTAAAAGTCACACAAAACCATAGACTTACCAAAACATGTCACATGTGAAATATCAAATATAATCTATTTGATAACATGCACTAAGTGCCACAAACATTATGTTGGCGAAACTTCAAGGGCACTTAGAAAAAGGATGTATGAACACAAGGCTTCTGCACAAAAGGATGGACAACCCACACCAGCCTCACGTCACTTTAAAAGTGATGGACACAACCACAAACATATGCAGTTCTCAGTGTTAGAGTGGTGCACACCAAGATCTGAAGCAGCCAACACTTCCAGACGAAGACGTACTGAGTTGTCTTGGATCTTCAGATTGCACTCCCTGGCACCCATGGGCATCAACCAATTTGTGTGATTATGGATGGCTATTATCCGGATTACACTGGCACTCAGTAATCCACCCCCATCCTCTTTTCTAAGACTTTAAAAGTGCCTATATCTCCCTTATTATTGGTCCTAGAGGTTTGCAATGTAAAACCAACCTATAGGACATGATGTGCTGTGAATCTTCTGATGTTGTCAGATTTGACCTTGGACCCCTCCTTCAAGGTCGAATGAGGATAGCCAAAGCTAAAAGTGCTTATAACTGGCTTATTATCGGTCCTAGAGGTTTGGGATGGTAAACCAACATATAGGAAATCATGGGCAGGGAATCTTCTGGTGTGGTCGGATTTGACCTTGGGCCCCTCCATCAAGGTCAAACAAGGATAGCCAAACTTAAAACTGCTTATAACTCACTTAATTTAACTTCTACTTTGACCCCCCTCCTTCAAGGTCAAACGAGGATAGCCAAAGTTAAAAGTGTTTATAACTTGCTTATTATTGGTCCTACAGGTTTGGGATGGTAAACCAAACTATAGGAAATCATGGGCAGGGAATCCTTTGGTGTGGTCGGATTTGACCTTGGGCCCCTCCTTCAAAGTCAAACGAGGATAGCCAAACTTAAAAGTGCTTATAACTCGCTTATTATTGGTCCGAGAGGTTTGGGATGGTAAACCAACCTATAGGAAATCATGAGCTGGGAATCTTTTGGTGTGGTCGGATTTGACCTTGGGCCCCTCCTTCAAGGTCAAACAAGGATAGCCAAACTTAAAAGTTCTTATAAGTCGCTTATTATTGATCCTAGAGGTTTACAATGCAAAACCAACTCATACCAAATCTTGGGCTAGGAATCTTCTGATGTTAGATTTGATCTTTGGCCCCTCCTTCAAGGTCAAACGATGGTTCACTGGCTTTGGTGAGTTGTCCTTCCGGTGGATACAAAGTTACATCGGTTCTCCGATGCATAGGTCTAGTTGTCTTTGATTATCATATAAAACAGGTCTCAAAATAAAATATGACAGTTCACTGTATATATCTTATTTTTGAAAAATAAGGTGGTATCTAGTGTGATGTATTGCAGTGCCCACATCTACTACAGAACCCTATTAAGTAATTAAGCTGACACATATCTGACAGTGATAAAATGCCTTGTACTTAAACAGGAAACCAGTTTTGAATTTAGCTGTAGTTTTATGTGTATTATGTAGAATAAAGCAGTTCTTGTGTAACCTATGAGTACACAACATCTTGAACTGTGTAAAATAATTTATGACAGCTGAATCTAGTGGAAGGTGTGCATTTATTATAAATATATGTCATTGCAATAAAACAATGAGAAATAAATATATTAATTATTATATCTGATATAGCTAATTTAGTTTAAATACATTGGATCTACGACCTTACCCTAAGCAAAAAAAAATTTCACAATTGGTAAATATAAAGCCCTTGATAGAGCACAAACCTCCGACATGGTAGCCCAATGGCCAATGTTATATTCACTCCAATATTGCTTCTTTATTCAACCCTGCATGACCATGATGAATTACTGAAAATTAGAAAGTTGAATATTCGGCATTTTTTGTTGTATTCATAGTATGATAAGGGGCTGATTTCACAAAGGGACTTAAGTCCAGATTTAGACTTAAATTTAAGACTTTGGTCTTAAATTTTGTCAACAGAATGTTAAGTCTGTGGTCTTGGACTTTGCGGATTTCACAAAGCAGCTAAGTCCATGAAATTGCCAAGTCTCAGTGCACTTAACTTTAAGTCTGGGAGGTAGTGGGCTTAAATTTTGTAAAGAGGACTTAAACATGGCTGCCATAAACTTTTCTCCACTTTAAAATTTGAAATGGCTGTAAATAAAGGATAATTATCCAGAACACCTCACTAAAGTAGTCTTTGGGAAGTTTATATGGATGTAACAAGGTTTTCTATTCCAAAACAGCACTTATCCTTACATAAAATGCATCAAATGAAGGATATAAAAGGTCACATGACACAGAAAACCACTGTGGTTATTTGATAGGCTTGGACTTAGCTATAAGTCACCCTTTGTGAAATCCATTTAAGATCCAGACCTAGCTAAGACCAAAGTCTTAGATTTAAGTCCCTGACGTAGCCAAAAACTTGGCTAAGTCTAAGTCCCTTTGTAAAATCAGCCCCTGGGTTAATCACTTCTTCCTATGGTGAAGCTCTACCTACATTAAAAGCAAGGCCACTGCCGCAGCGGTTATCTCCCGCCTTAGAATCAGTAATAATGGAGAACTAAAGGAGATATAAGGCCTTTGTAGTAAGATAACCCCACTTGACATTGAAGAAGGGGTCAAAGGTAAAAGTCAGCAATTGGAAAAGAATCTCAGGCCTCTACTTCCTTCAAGTTGTTTTCACATTTGGAACCCCTAGTAGCAATGATAAGGGAGATATAAGTCCTTTTTAATAGGATAATCCCATTTAACATGTGATAAGATTAGATTAGATTAGATAAGAAGGCCATTTTGTTTTCAAAACTAGGCCAAATTACTATCAACCTAACTTTCCTAGCCATATATATTTTGCGCATATTTGATGAACCTAGCTGCAATATTTCAAGTTTTAGAGCATCTTAATGATTTTTAAATAATTAGCTATGGCGGCCATTTTGTTTTCCAAAATAAGCTCAAAATTTTTCTCAGTCAAAACATTTGAAGGGTGAAATAAGGACATTTTAGTGTGATGACCCCATTTAAGCAGTGGTCAAAGGAAAAATTCAACACTTGGAAAAGATTCCCAGGCCATCAATTCCCACAAGTTGTTTTCACATTCTGAACCTCTAAGAGCAATATTAGGGGAGATATAAGGCCTTTTTAATAGAATAACCCTGTTTGACATTAAACATGTGATATGGCGGTCATTTTCCTTTTAGAAGTAAGTCAAAATTACTATCAGGCTAGCTTTTCTAGCCATATATCTTTTGTGCAAATTTGATGAAGCTAGCGGGAATATTTCGAGATTTAGAACAACTTTATGATTTTTAAACAATTGGATATGGCGGCCATTTTGTTTTTCAAAATGAGGCCAAAATTTTGCATGGACAGGTTTTGTAGCCATAAACATTCCCTGCAAATTTGATGAAGATATCTTTATAATTGAATGAGATGTTAAGGTTTATGTTAAAACCTGACAAATGGACGCACGGACGTTAACCTAAAAACATATTACATGTTTAATGTTAAATGGGATTTTCCTATTAAAAAGGCCTTATGTATCTCTTATCATTGCTACTCGGGGTTCCAAATGTGAAAACAACTTAAAGGAAGTAGATCATGGCCCGAGACTTTTCCAACTGCTGACTTTTACCTTTGACCCGTTTTCAATGTCAAGTGGGGTTATCTTACTACAAAGGCCTTATATTTCCTTTAGTTCTCCATTATTACTGACTCTAAGGCGGGAGAAAATAGCATCAGAGATGCCCGTACCCCACAGCCTGGGGAAATAGTTTTCAACACCATGAGATATAGAAGTAGTGAAACAGTACACAGATTGGGATACTTTCAGAGCAGTGTCAGTGTCCAAATAATGTTTAAGTAGAGAAAATAACATCTAAGAGAAAGAAACCGCATGTAAAGATTAAGTATTAAAACAGGACAATTCAGTTAACTAAAAATTATGAAGCTTTAAGACTTCTCCCATTTTTACCCCACAGCCCTTAAGGGCTGTCGGGGTATTGTTTTCACCCATGGTGTCCGGATGGGCGGGTGGGTGGGCGGGTGGCGGGAAATAGTTTGTCCGGGCTGTATCTCAGAAACCGTAAGGTGTAGGAAGTTGATACTTGGTAGGGACATTGGTTAGGGGGTGTAGGTGTGCAACTTCATGGTCTGACCTTGATTTGAGCTTTGACCTTGCTGTAGTGACCTTGACCTATAAAATCTTGTCCGGGCTGTATCTCGGAAACCGTAAGGTGTAGGAAGTTGATATTTGGTAGGGACTGTTAGGGGGTGTAGGTGTGCAGCGTCATGGTCTGACCTTGATTTGACCTTTGACCTTGCCGTAGTGGCCTTGACCTATAAAATCTTGTCCGGGCTATATCTCAGAAACCGTAAGGTGTAGGAAGTTGATACTTGGTAGGAATATTCGTTAGGGGGTGTAGGTGTGCAACGTCATGGTCTGACCTTGATTTGACCTTTGACCTTGCCATAGTGACCTTGACCTATAAAATCTTGTCTGGGCTATATCTCGGAAACTGTAAGGTGTAGGAAGTTGATTTTTGGTAGGGACATTGGTTAGGCTGTGGAGGTGTGCAACGTCATGGTCTGACCAGGATTTGACCTTTGACCTTGGCGTAGTGACCTTGACCTATAAAATCTTGTCCGGGCTATATCTCGGAAACCGTAAGGTGTAGGAAGTTGATACTTGGTAGGGACATTGGTTAGATGCTATAGGTGTGTATTATCATGATGTGACCTTAATTTGACCTTTTACCTTGTCATAGTGACCTTGACCTTTAAAATCTTCATGGACCTTTGGGTCTGTCTTTTGATGCAGATTAAGCAAAAGTCATATTAGAATTTATTAAGAATTTTACTTTCATAACTTCCCATTGTAAGAGATAGAATTTCATCAAGTGAGCCACGGATTTTGCTCCAACACCACAATAAGCATTCATTAAATGTATTACCACTTCTGTATGCATGGTAATATTCAAACCATCTAAACCATAATTCGGCCATGCAGATGTAGATAAAGAGTGTTGAATTTTAGTTTACTGATTAATGCTGTCATCTTGTTATTGAATTATCTTGTTTTAATACATCATCTTTATAACGCATTATCTTTCTTTTAAACATTATTTCTCCATTTAAACATTGTTTGGACCTTTATATAACTGACAGTGCTCTGAAAGTATCCTGAAGTTTGTACTGGTACAGTACTTCTATATCTCATGGTGTTGAAAATATTTCCCTAAGCTGTGGGGTACGGGCATCTCTGATGCTATTTTGATATTCATTTGTATGGTCGAATTATGGTTTGCAAGTTTTGAATATTACCCATACATACAGATGTGGCAACACATGCTTTTGTGTGGAGTTCAGGCCAAACCTGTGGCTCACTTGATGCAATACCATCTGTTACAATGGGAAGTTGCAAAAGTAAAACAGTTAATGAATTCTAAAATGACTTTAACAGTGCTTAATCTACATTAAAAGACACCCAAAGGTGCAACAACCAAGATTCAAGTAAAAGATATAAGAGAGATATAAGAGAGATAAAATAGTATTAGATATCCCTGTAGAGAGATAAAATAGCATCAGATATGCAAGATCAAAGGTCAAATCCAGGTCACACCATGATGTTGCACAGATATAACACCCGACCAATGTCCCTACCAAATATCAACTTCCAACCACCTTATGGTTTCCGAAATATAGCCCAGACAAGGCATTATAGGTCAAGGTCACTACGGCAAGGTCAAAGGTCAAATCAAGGTCACACCATGACGTTTTACATCTACACACCCTATAGCCTATGTCCCTACCAAGTATCAACTTCCTACACCTTACGGTTTCCGAGATATAGCCCGGATAAGATTTTATAGGTCAAGGTCACTACGACAAGGTCAAAGGTCAAATCAAGGTTACACCATGACGTTGCACACCTACACCCCCAACCAATATCCCTACCAAGTATCAACTTCCTACACCTTATGGTTTCCGAGATATAGCCTGGACAAGATTTTATAGGTCAAGGTCACTACGGAAAGGTCAAATCAAGGTCACACCATGATGTTGCACACCTACACCCCCTAACCAATGTCCCTACCACGTATCAACTTCCTGCACCTTACGGTTTCTGAGATATAGCCCGGACAAGATTTTCAAACTCAAGGTCACTACGGCAAGGTCAAATCAAGGTCAGACCATGACGTTGCACACCTACACCCCCTAACCAATGTCCCTACCAAGTATCAACTTCCTACACCTTATGGTTTCCGAGATATAGCCCGGACAAGATTTTAAAGGTCAAGGTCACTACGGCAAGGTCAAATCAAGGTCACACCATGACGTTGCACATCTACACCCCCTAACCAATATCCCTTCCAAGTATCAACTTCCTACACCTTACAGTTTCCGAGATATAGCCCAGACAAGATTTTATAGGTCAAGGTCACTACGGAAAGGTCAAAGGTCAAATCAAGGTCAGACCATGACGTTGCACACCTACACCCCCTAACCAATGTCCCTACCAAGTATCAACTTCCTGCACCTTACGCTTTCTGAGATATAGCCCGGACAAGATTTTCAAACTCAAGGTCACTACAGCAAGGTCAAATCAAGGTCAGACCATGACGTTGCACACCTACACCCCCTAACCAATGTCCCTACCAAGTATCAACTTCCTACACCTTATGGTTTCTGAGATACAGGCCGGACAAACTTCTTCCCGCCGCCCGCCCATCCGGACAGCATGGGTGAAAACAATACCCCGACAGAGCTGTGGGGTAATAACTGCTGCGGCAGTGGCCTTGTTTTATATATTATACTCCTCTTCAAAATTTCTGAATTATATGAGGACTGAATGACTTTTTTAAACCAGAATTTGGGGCTGACAAAATTGCATTTAATCGGACATAAGGTTCCCCATTCATCGGGTGGATTCATAATGATTCCATGTATGTCGGTATTGGTGGAATGAGAAATACAAAGACTTGGAGCAAGCCTGACTCCTCTTGATCGGATTTATGTATATACACGAGTGCATAATGAATATATTGATTTTTATTTTACCAGAATCACGATTTAAATCTCTCATGTAATGATATAGGTTTCTGTAATATAGATTGAAAATATTGCATTACATATCGATCAGTACTTACAAGTATTTAAAACTGAACCTAAAAATTCATTTCTATAGTATACTTTGTATGAGCACATTGTAATTTGTCTTAGAATTTTCACATTTCTATAAATAACTATGACTGATAAGTGCTCAAAGCCTAAGAATCAATCCTAATGCCTATAATGTGTTTATTGAATAACCATTTTATAAGGCAGTGTATGTTCACCTTGCCACAAGTATTTCATCAGAAATAGCACGAAGTACTTAACCAATACTGACAATATTACCCCAGTACTTATAGGTACGTATAGTGCGAGACTGTGTGTTTGGAGTATTAGTGACTAATTGTTCGTGGTGTTTTGTAACTTTCACTTCCATTTTATGTGAGAGTTCTAATTTTAGAGAATCATACTATCGAAGTAAACTAACATTTGACCTGCCACAATAAGGACGTACGTCTGGGCGTATGCAGCAAATTTAGGTATGTATATTTGATCATATGCAGTACACCTACTGTACCTTCCATTGGCATGGCTGTCTGCAGACAGGGTGGACATAACGGACTTCCTGAGTTTGTTTGTGTCCGTTATAACTGTCCTGTCCGACTGTCCACACTTGTACGTTAATTTACAGCAAATAAACTAGATCAACTCCCTTAATTTAACCATGGTTTATGCAGGTGTTCCACGTGAGCCGACCGTAGCTGCTTGAGTAAGAGTACAGTTCTTACATATTTTTTTTAAAAATAGACATCTTTGTCACATGCTTTTCAAGGGAAAAAAAGAATGAAGTTCCACATAATGTCCTCATTCAGAACTTTGTTTAGCACACACGCTATAATGGGATGGGTTTGAACTCATGACCACAGATGTGTAGCTATATGTGTGTATAATACATTTTTTATGTGCTCATTCTTTGAAATATCTACATTTTTAATGGGTAAGTACATTTGCCTGACAGTGTGGTAAGGTATGCTTGTTTGATTTTTTATTTATTTGGGGTTCAACACTGTACAGATCATATCATGACGGGTAGTTGGAAGGGCAGAGGAAACCAGTACATACAGTTCGTCAGGGTTCTGTACTGTAAACTGCCGACCAGCGGCAAGCAACTACCAGCTTTCCCACTTGAGGCCGTGCTGGGAACCGAACCCCGGCCTCAGAGGTGGGAGGCGAGGGTGTTACCACTCTGCCACCGTGGTCCCTGTATACTTGTTTTAATACCCAGCAGGCACGTCAACGTTGATTCAACGTTGAATTACTGGTCAGGGTTAGACATTGAATCCAGGTTGGTTTTGCAAACATGGTCCAGAGTCACCATGTGACGTTGAAATCAAGTTGAAATTATGTTGAATTCAGGTTGAATTCAGGTCATGATTTATTGGTAGTGGGCAGAGCCTAGGGGGAATCCTTGACCAGTGACATCATAGGTCATATAATGGGTAATGGAAAGGTAGTGGGCGGAGCCTAATAGGAAATCCCTAAGCAGTCATATGACCAATGACATCATAGTGGTTGACAGGTGGTAACAATAACAATGGGTGTAAATATGATATGGTATCCAGGAATAATAATGATAATAGTGAAAATAATTATCATAATGATGCCAGATAACAGGCTACATGAGGGTAAATTTATAGTGAAAATGGTGTTTTTATGTCTAAAATTATAAACTAATGGGTCAAAAATTGAGGGGTCAGTGAATTATGAGTATTGGATACCCCATCCCAAGATATTTTTTGACAAAGTTCCCTAAAATCCCATATTATTGCTCACTGCCATCTTGTATGACATCACATGTGATGTCACACGTGACATCATTATGACATCATCATAGTTGAGTTTATTCAAGGTCAGTTACTGATGTTGAAAACAGGTTGAAATAAGGTTGTGCAACATCATCAACTAAAAATGAACCTGATTTCAAAGTCAGAAATTTTGATTGAATCCTGAGTCAGATAATGACGTTGATATCAAGTCTAAATTAAGTTGTGCGACGTCATCAACCAAAAACCAACCTGATTTCAACGTTGAAATCAGGTCGTGTGCCTGCTGGGTACTTTCTCAATAATTTCAGGGACACATAAAATGAAAGAAAAGAAAATATATCAAAGTAAGTTGAGTTTAATCTTGCAGTATTTGCAAGTTATTTAAATTGCTGTAGAAAAATAGGTGCACATGATTAAAATTTCTAAGGGGAAAAAAATGGAAAAAAAGTCTTGAAAAGAAGAAATTAAGGGCATGTTTTTTTTTTTGGTGTATTTCAAATCCAACTTATGAAAATATAACAACATGTGAAAAATGCTGATGGTCTTTCCAAATATGACTTTAAAGCTGAAATTTGACATTTTATGTTCCTTTAGAGAAAGTAAGGCTGTCTGAAAATAGAACCCAAGATGTCTGACAATTCGAGCCAAGACAGTAGCACGACCTTGTGGATTGGGGTAGCTGTTGGCGTGACAGCTGTGGCAGGAATGATTTCATACATAGTGTTTAAGGTAAGAAATGTAGTTGCCTACATTATACATGTACATGTATTAGTGTAATTGAAAAAAACAGGTATTAGAAATCTGACTAACATATTTTTAAAGATATATATGGTATGGGAGTTGATTGTATTGAGCAGCATACTGCCATTCTAGGCATTATGGTCATGACAGAAATTATGGACACGCCTATTTTACTATCACCAGTCTTTGACTATCATCAGCATGTGTTTGAGCGTCATTTTGGCCAGCTAACATAAGAAATTCTGTATTAAGTTTTATGAATAGCACAGTCGTACAAGTGACAATATGGAGGACCTGTCCCGATATGATGCTGGTTGTTGAACGGGACATAAAACCCCAACTTTGACCTTTGAGAAACAGCAGGGTCTTTTTAATACTTGGAGATACAGACAGCAGTCACGTGGGAAAATAATAGGGTCTTAGTACCAAAAGTATAGATGGCATATACACAGGAAAATAATAATAGAATTTTGATTTCTGTTTGGGAATATTAAATATGTAAAAACTACATACTTTGACAAGACCCAAATTTACAACTCTTCATTTTATTTTCTCCTAAGTAAAGCCAACACTGTAAATTGGTTGTAAGAGACAGTATATCATGTATTAATTAGCATCCAATGTTTATTTGAAATGGTATGTGAAATATACTCTTTCATATACAGTAAAACCTCTATTATCCGACCCTCTGTTATCCAAATTTTCAATTATCCAACCTCAAAAACACTCTCCCAACTCTATTTAAGCCTGTTACTTTAGCCTTCCTATTATCTGACCTTTCTATTATCCGACCATATTTTTACTCTCCCAAGATGGTCGAATAATAGAGGTTCTACTGTAGTACATAAAACACTACAAAAAATCACATATAGAAATTTTCTTACATTAGAGTCCATATTCAAAACACTCTTGTTTTTAGTATTATTCTGATTCATAGAATTTAATCTTAGAGAGAAACACAGGGGGTGTAGCAGTTGGAGTATTCGCCTTCAACCTCTGAGGTCGCCGGTTCGAATATCACCCCAGGTACTTCATATTGGAAAGTTGGAATCTTGACCAACTAGTATGCACTGGTACCTCCACCGATAAACTACCCGTCGCAATATGACCCTGGCTGTTGATCTCATTGTAAAGGAAAAAATAAAAAATAAAATAAATCTTAGAGAGAAACAAAGTAAAAAGCATTTTCTAAGAAAAAATTATAGAATAAGAAAAAAAAACTCATCAGAAATTTTAGAATTCTAAATTTAATGCTGATAAATTGGATACAATATTTATGGAGAAAACAGCATAATTTTATAGTTTATTTGGTGACTAGTAAGAAGATAAAAAAAAGAAGGTGTTTTTGTCTAGAATTACAAATGGCAATTTTCACAAAATTTTTCTTAGAAATTTATCTTATTAATTGAATTTTTGTTACTATAAGAAATTTATCTCAAACAACACATTCCAATGTGGATCATACCTTAAAATATCACTGTTCAATGCAACACATCTTAAAATAGCTTCACATAAAAAGCTTCACAAGTAATGTATTTGCAAATATGCCTTTTCGTACACATTATAGAGATGAAAAGCTGTTAGGGGAATTATGTTTTAATAGAATTTCCTATTAGAAGTGTAACCTGGGAAAATATATGATGTCAATGAAACAAAAATAAATGTGTGCTCAGAACTCTCCCCAGATCAATGATAGACAGTTCCCTGTCAATTGGGACATTTCCAGTTTTATCCAGATTAATCAATACAGCTGGCTTCAATTTACAGTTATCCATGGTTTTCATCTGAAATCTACTTTAACAATAATTTACTGATGTTTCTCTCTGCTTAACCTTTTTTTTTGAGGTAAAATTGATATTCTTAGAATAATTGCATTGATCGTGTCATTATGAAAAAGTATTTTACCATTTGGAATGTTTAGAATATATTGTTCCAGTACAGCATAAGCAGTAATTTAAGTCCTGGTTTGCTTTGTGGTAATGTTACACTTTGTGCTGATAAGTGGAAATTAATCGTTTCATTTCTGGAAGCTGTGGCAAATTCGATAGCTTGAAGCATTGGCAGAATTCCTTTGTGATACTTCAAGTAATGTTTAGACTATGCCAGAGAAGGTAATAATGTTTTGTGTTATTAAGCTCTTTTATTAAATCTTTCTTAGTAAACTGGATGGTATCCAGTTGATGGTGGGATTGACATTTATTCATGTTCATGCAAATGATGAAATTGTTGGGCATTTATGTTTCTTGGTTTGGATTTCAGTGTATTAGCAAATTACTGATGAATGCTATAAATGTATTCATATTGAATAACAATGTAATATTGAGTATTAGAAAGATATGGCATAGAAATTAGGAGTAAACTTGTGAGCCAGAATTGATGGATAAGATATAAATGTACAGGACATGGGTAATACTTTTACTTTCATTATTTGTTTTGTTCAACAAAACACCAGAAACTTTATACCAGAGACTTTTAATTCAAATTTTAGCTGCTGAAACAGGCTTGCATTTCAAGGATGTGGAAGAAGAAATGTAAAGTTCCCTACAGTGTGACAATTTCACCAGTGAACATACCCACAGTAGGCATATTTCACAAACAAAAATCTGCATAATCTGTGCAATCCATATTCAGATTTAGATTCTTTGGATTAGCTAGATTTGTGAAATGCAATTTTCTTTATTTCCAAATCCAAAATGAAAAAAAAATAAGATAAGCCCTAAAAATATAATAAAAATCACTTAAGTTTTTAAAATTTGCTGGCACAATTGGCAGCCATTATTTTGCAAAGCATTATGGGTAATCCAATGAATCTGAATTTTCTGAGGTAGATCAAGAATTATGGATAATCCAATGAATCTGAATCTTCTGAGGTAGATCAACGGATTCATAATCCAGATTAGGATTCAAGTCACATCACAAGTGAATCGGTTAATCTGAGGAATCTAGATTCGATGGATTATAGTTGTGAAATATGTCTAGTGACTTCAGTGTACTTGACTTGTGGAAAATTCTTTTCACGTTATTTTTGTGACATCATGTGACATCAGCCCTCTGATCTCAACTGAGGCAAAGTTTGAACAAATTTTGATGATTAGATTATGTTTAAACAGTGCTGTGGTGAATTTTATACTTAACTCAAGTTAAACATGCAGTAAACATTAAAAAACATTTCAAAATGGTTTAAACATTTTAAAAACATTTTAATACCCTATTTAATCCCTATGTTTTGGAAACGTAGTAAAATAACTCACAAAACTGAGGTTTGATTGGAAATGTTTCTTTAAAACTTTTATAAAATAGCTCAAGAAATGGAGGTTATTCTGGAAATATTCAAACAGTATATATAAAATGTTTAAACAACATTTGTTGACGATATTTTGCAAATATTTGCTCTGAAAATGTTTTACAAACATTTTTAGCAACTGGTTTTCATACCAATTATTTTAAAACGTTTTTGAAACGTTTTATATCAAATGTTGTGACAACATTCTATCACAAACATTTTTATATCCATATTTTCAGAATGCATGCTTATCAATGCTATTAATCTTATTGGCTGCTCAAAGCTACTGAAGTTTAAACCCTTCAATCTCATATAAAATATGGCATTTATCTATATTTAAACCGTGCACTCATTATCTGACTTCCAAACATCAAAATCATTGGGAGCTGTACAGTGAGTCACATCTGTATTATGGAACCATGGCATAGAACACCGCAATTGTTTACCTTAGCAGTGGATTTCTTTGTGTATTTTGCAGAAGAAAAATCAAAGCAGGTCTGAAGATGATGTAGATGGTAGAGTATTTTCTAGACCTCCAACAAGGACACCACTTACTGTAATTATACCATTTGCATTGGATAGTCATTTTACTGCTATTGTATATGCAAATATCATCATAAAATTATATATATTACCATCTTTTTGCACCAGACATGCATAATTTTAGTGAAATCAAAGCATCAGTAGTTTACTTGCTTGTTATGATATAAGCAGAAATTAACGGTATTGCAAACTTCAAGTAACAACTTTATAAATGATATTTATCTGATATTTGTGTTGTGATTATGAAAATCTAGGGTAGGCATTTCTAGTGTTCCTTGAATAGGGTGCTTATTTAGCTATGGGGTGGTATTCTCACCATTGTCGCATTAGTTATTGATTAGTTATTGTTCTTCCTTTATTTTTACAACACAAATGCACACTTTTTGAGAAATATTAAAAATCCAAAGTTCAAAAAATATAACTCAATGTGTTAAGACCTAATCACAGCATTTTAAAATATTTCATACTTAAGTTCTACTTACATAATGAAGACAAGAAGCACAGATAAAGTTCAGTATCAGGATCTAGATCCATTAAAATATGTGAAACCACATTATTTATGTATTTATTTTCAACTGTTCACACACAGTGCACCAATATTAAGCATTTAAATCAGTGAAATATAAAAGAATTTTGAAGAAATTCTAAACAGACATAATTTTCCAAGTAATAAAAACCTATGTATGCCCCCAATGTATTTCATCTTCCAAAATCCCTTCAAAGTAGTCTTATTTCTGGGCAATCATGGCAAAGAACAATCGATTGCAAGTGTGTTTCAGTAGCAAAACATATAATTTAGTGTGAATTTTTTTACATCTTATAAAACTTCTTTAGACTTTGATGTATATAAAAACATATTAATGCATATGGTAATTGGTACTCAAACATACATATAGTATTAAGTTATTCTTGGTAAATTATTTCATAATTTATGCAGGTGTTCCACTGGAGCCGTCCCTGTAACCGACCCTACGACTCTAGGGTCGGTTGTGAAAGTCGTAGGGTCATGGGAAAAAGGACACAAAAATGCTGAGTCGGTTATGAAATCCCCGACAGGACCGTACAGACTGGATGTGATGAGCATCCCATCAAGACGTGAGGTCGGGGACGTTTCTTGCACGGCCAGTCGTAGAAGTGCTACGACAAGCCCTAAACCCCTAGGAGACAAGCCGCATCACAAAACAGTCAAGCCGTACAGACAAACAGACAAGCCGGGAGCATGTTCCCGATCCTTGCCGACAGGACTGATTGTTTTTGTGGGTCGGTATCTATAGTCGGGATCCAGAATTGGGATCCATATCACACTATATAAACCCCCCCGCCCCAGTAATGTGCCACTCATATCACACTTCAAAGATGACAGCAACACATCAAGAGCAACTGCTTGATCACTTGAGGGTCATTTTGTTTTTTATTTAGTTGAGTATGTTATTATTTATCATGATTTCAAGACACAGAAGACAGCAGAACCCAGCACCTGCCCAGCCAGCACCACCACCCCCACCACCCAAAAGGAGAAGGAAGCCACAGAATCCATGGGTCATGCCATGGATACTGCAGAGAGAGGAGAGAGGATGCTACAGAACACTCTTAAACAAGCTAATCACTACTGACATACCAGGCTACAGAAACTTCACCAGGATGGAACCAGTGAAAACACATTGCTAGAAAGAAGCCCAAGAAGTCAGGCAGTGAATATTTCAACTACAAGGGCTATTTCTCCCTGGTACTTTTGGCTTTGGTCAATGAAGATTACAAGTTCCTGTGGGACAGTGGGTCAACGTGGGGGGCAGTGGTTCATCATCTGATGCTCAGATTTTCAGCCGCAGCAAACTGAAAAGAAGAATTGAGAATGGAACTTTGGGACTATCACCACCTGAACCACTTGGACTTGGGGTGGGTGGGGGCAAATCTACATTACTTCCTGCTGGGGAATGACGCCTTTGCCCTTATGCCTTGGCTGGTCAAGCCATACAGTAGACGACAACTGACCAGAGAGGAGAGGATAGCCAACTCCAGGACATCCAGGGCAGGAGGGTGGTCGATAACTCATTTGGAATACTGGTCAAAAGATTCAGGGTGCTGTCGACCACCATGGATCAGAGGCCAAAAGTTGTGAGAGACATTGTGTTAACATGTGTGGTACAACATGCTGAGAAGCCATTAGGTGGGACCAGACAGACCACCCACTCCAGTGGACGACATACAACCACCACAGGCAGACCAGGGGGAACAGAGACATCATGAGAACTTTAGAAACCCATCGAGGCAGGCCAAACATCAACAAGACCAACTGAAAGACTACTTCAATCACATTGGGGCACTGACTGGGCAGAAGGACAGAGTTTAAGAAGACTGAGGGGAGAAGACTGAGGGGAGAACATGCTGTCATCTATCAGTGCTTTTCAGGACTACCCAAATAATCCAAGAACTTTTATTTAGCAAAGTGTTGACCCAAAAATAACCCCAATATTCTAACAATTTAATGCAAAATCAATTTCACCCACAATAATCCCCCATCACATACACAAATCCCTCCCAAACTCATTTCACAAATTAAAATATCAACTCATACAGATTTAAACCCGGGTCCTCAATAACAAAGTTCACATCCCACACCAACATGACCTGGGTTTATTGTAAAAAACTAAATAATCTGCCAAATTAAAAAAAACATGATTAGAAATTTGGTCCCAAAAATTAATAAAAAAAAAATAAAACTTTTAAAAATGAAATTTCAAAAACCAAATTGTACAAGGTGACAGTGCCAGTATAAAATTTTTTTAGTCAGACTGCCAATTATCAGTCATATCTGTGAATGTTATGTTGCACCGTCTGTTTGTCGGTCAGTCCCTCCTCACATTCATAACAATTAATTTGTGTTGATGCTGGGTTTTATTTCAATTTTTGTTTTTACCCCACATTAAGGGCTGTCGGGGTATTGTTTTCACCCATGGTGTCCGGATGGGCGGTCGGGTGGCGGGAAAAAGTTTGTCCGGGCTGTATCTCAGAAATGGTAAGGTGTAGGAAGTTGATACTTGGTAGGGACATTAGTTAGGGGGTGTAGGTGTGCAACGTCATGGTCTTACCTTGATTTGACATTTGACCTTGCTGTAGTTACCTTGACCTATAAAATCTTGTCTGGGCTATATCTTGGAAACCGTAAGGTGCAGGAAGGTGATACTTGGTAGGGACATTGGTTAGGGGGTGTAGGTGTGCAACGTCATAGTCTGACCTTGATTTGACTTTTGACCTTGCCGTACTGACCTTGACCTATAAAATCTTGTTGCACCTTTGGGTCTGTCTTTTGATGCTGATTTCTTAGTTTAAAATTATCTTATCTAATATTATATATGTATTTTTTTTTTTGGGGGGGGGGGGGGGGGGGATCTTACAGGACAATTTTCTTTAACTTTCGTTTTCTTTTCTTTTGTGGTGGAACTTTATTAATACTTGTTCAACATTCACTCATTCATTCACACAATTTTTTTCATGTTTTGGGGGGAAATGTAAGTGTTGGAAGGTGTGTTTCTTTTGTTCCTGGGCAAAGACAAACAGCTGAATAATTGTTTTTGGAAGATTCGGGTGGCCCTTAAAATGGCCGGTTAGTGTGACTTGATGTAGGCTGATCTGCTCATTTGAGCTGGCTGGACTGACCAGGAGGTCTTGGCTGTTCTTGATGAGTGGAAGATGGCACTGGTGACGGTGCTGGTTGAAGTTGAGAGGGTGAAAATGGCTGTGATATGTCGATCTGCTGGTACTGCAGTACACTGGGAATCCCTCCAAAGAGACTGGATAATCTAGAAGTGTTATGTTGACTTTCCTCCTGCTGTGCAGATGCAACAGAAGGTGAGTTAACTGTCTTTGTTGGACTCAAAGTGAACATCAGCTGTCTGGAAGTCCCAGGCTGTTGGTCATCTACAACTAAATAAGATGTTGGCTGTGCTGACACTGATGCAGGCCCCTGCGATTGCTGTACTTCTACACTGTAGCAGGCTGTGCTGTGGCTATCTGTGTAGGCTGCACAACTGGTACAGAGACTTGTTGTGTATCCGGTATGATGAGTATGTATCCAGTATGATGAGTATGTATTCAAGTCCTGCTGTGGCCTGTGTTGCTTCTGGAAGTTGAAATGTGGTGACCTGTTGAGTTGTTGTGACCTGTCTCTTGCGTTCTTCGGCCTTGTACTGTATTTCCACTGAGAAGTTTCACTGTCTCATTCCTGAAAGTCTAAAAGTCTTGCTCCTCCAGGTGTTCAATCTCAGAGTGGAGATAGTTGCAGAAGGACTGTCTTGAACTTGGAGTGGGGTCCTGACGTGCACCCAGAAATGTGGAAATCATCAACCACATCTACTGGAACTAATCTAAAACTGGATCCTCAGCATTGGTGGTGGCGACAGCAGCTGATCGTCATTTAGGACTGGTGCTCGAAGGCTGATTAGTAACATCTGATGTCATTGCTGATTTCCATCTCAGATTCAGTGTCTCTTGAAGTATCCGGAACTGAAGCTGTGGCTGCGGCTGCAGAATGTCTCAGTGGTGACTTGAACGCGGAAGACTTAAAAACTCACTTCCTTCTGATGTAACCTCGTAGGAAACTGAAACTGTCCTTCAGCGAGGTCTGTCGTTCTCTACTCTTCTCAGCTGCTTGTCCTGACTTTGTCTGAATGAGCTTGCCATATCTAGTACATTGAGTTTCGAACCACTTCTTGACAGTGAGTGTTGACAGGTAAGTTCCTGGTAGCTGCTATTGTCTCCCAAAGTCTTTCTTTCTTCTGCTTGTCTTTGAACTTGTCGTTGGTCTTGTCATAAAGCTTTTTCATGCCGTTTAATGAACTCCACGATGGCTTCTTCGCCAGAATCACTCAGGAAAATGGACTTCATTTGCCCCTTCTTCTGCCTGGATTGAGTTGATTCTACATCAGTATCCGTGTCTGTTCATGGTCGCTTTTCTGTCCGTTCCTGGCTGGGACCTGGTTAAGTTAACAGGCCTATTGCTAGGTGGATGAAATTAGGGTCTGTTACAAGGGTCGGCAACAGTCGTAGAAATATCAAAGATGTTTGATATTTCACCGACTCTCCCCGACAAGCCTGGCAACTACAACCGACCCTAACTGACCTTGTAAACATTGGTTCCGACTCTCAAAAAAGATATAGTTACCGACCGGCTCCAGTGGAACACCTGCATAAATAATAGAAAATAGCCTTGATATATTTTTCTGCTAAGTAATAAAGTAGATCCAGCTAGAAGGTCACAGTAAAAATTCCAAAAAAAAAAAGATCAATGTTAATTTTATAGACAAAAAATGTATAAAAACATACTGATGCATCACATCATTACAAGTATTAGTGGTGGTATATTGTAGTCCTTTGTTTAGGTTAGAAAAGTAACGAAGAGTAGAATTTTTGAGGTTCAACATTACCAGTAAATTTCGATGGAAAATGTCTTTCTGGGAACCTGATATTTACATCTACTTAAAAGGGAATTCTAAATACCAGAATTCCTTATAAAGGGATGTGAGTGTACTATTAAACCTCTATCTCCATATTTGTTTTATCTCCAGTTTTGTAGTGCTACCTCTCCCACTACTAAAGATGTGGGTCAGAATGTGGGGCACTAATTAGTAATTACTATGACACAAGATGTCCAAGAGTGAGGCAGTTAGCTTAGTATATTGCGTTTCAAAAAAGTCTCATTCTTAAAACTTTCTCTTGGAAACCAATATTTCTTGGAAAATCTTAAGAGTAAGATTATTGCAGGAATGAAAAAAAATATCAGTGAGTATGTGGGCCCTTATATTGGTTTCTACTCACTTATTATTGTATGGCCCCCTTTGTTATTCAGTGTTCCATAATAAAACATGCCATGTAAAAATTGACAAATATCTCACAGAAATCCTCTCAGAAAACAGTGGCTGCACCAATTCCTACTTCCCATGAGAAGGCAAGGGGTCCAGCTTATCCCAGAGATCCAGATGTACAGAAGGCCTCAGTGCCAGATGATTCTGTAAGCTGGCATGTAGCTTACCCTGGATACAGTCCTGTGGATTACACAGCACCCTCTGTAGAAGCGCAGCCAGTGTGGGCAGATCCAGATATCAGGTAATTTGGTTTGTAGCATTGGTAAAATGGTTCATATTGTCAAAAATAAGCATATACCTCCACCGAGGGATGAGGGGGGGGGGAGCCTTTCAAAAAATTCCATTTTTTTCGTATCCAGAAGCTGATATGGATCTGTCCCCAAATGTCTTAATTACTTCTTCCTTTGGTCAAGAACTATCTGCATAAAATTATGAAAGTTTTATTTTGATTTTGCAAAACACCACTTGTTTGTAGTTAAACCCTAAAAACATGTAAAGTTTACAAAATATAATAACTAAAACTTCAGATGTAAGTTTCAAATAAAACGGCAGAAGCGCTGTCAAAACTTACACCTTTGCACTGATGTATACAATATATTAATAGTTAACATGGTTTTTAAGAAGTTTTAAGACAAATCGCAAGTTATTTATACAAAATTGTCAAAACATATCCATGTGCTGCTTGCTTTTAAATTTTTGGGAGGAAGATCCAACCAGTAATATTTTGAGTAATTCTGCAGAAAAACAGTTGTGAAAATAATGCCTCCTAGGGGGAAATAATAATGCATGTTGCTTTGTACATAGGAAGGAGAACTGCTTGTTACAGTGGAATGAACTGGATGGTGACACAGACAGAAGAAGTCACATGGGGAAGTACAGTGTGGTGAATGGAATACCAAGGTGAGAGACTCACAAACTCTGTCAATAAGAAAGACTCTCCTTTTGTCTTTTATTTGTAATATATGGGTACAGTTTGACGTTTGAAAAATCATCAGTTCTCACAAAAATATCATACTATCCCACTTTCTGTGGAAACTCTGGTCATTATCATATCAGTTAACACCTTCACAGCTCACTGCTATACAGGTAACCCACAGGTCAAATTTATATCCTGGAAAAGAGTGTAATGTTAGTTTTGTCTTTATATACTTCCTACATTTGGTAGGTTCTTTTAATCCAAATAAATGTGTTTAGTAAGAATTGTCTTTTAAGTTCAAATTGATGACATTATGAAATTTGTTACCAAACAAAACAAGTTTGTCAGTTTTTGCCTCAGTCCACCAGAATGGCTGACTGGTGTGATGTCCAGGCACCAGTAATGACATTTGTAATATATGATATATCTCTTTACATGTATTCTTTCAGAAATCCAGTGGGGAGAACAGGGATGACTGGCCGTGGTCTGTTGGGAAAGTGGGGCCCTAACCATGCAGCTGACCCTTTAGTCACCAGGTGCGATAGTCTGATTATTTTGTTTGTGTCAAAAGAGCAAAGCCTACAATTTGTAGGGAACACAGGTGCATATAAAAATAATATGCACCAGACAGCATGTCCACAGTCACTATTTGTGCCAAGTAGAATGCGTGATGGATAATTAAACTGTGTATATTAATAATAATTTGAAGCCACTTGAATTAAGATATGACAAGGATTTCACTTGTTTAATCTATATGCACTATGAGTATCTTAACCAGTAAAGGAAATCAGGTGCTGTGCTTGTCAAGATTCTAATCAGAAAATTAACAGACTAGCACTGACTTTCTCACTTGATTTAGTGCTCAACCCGAGAGTTGAACAGTCAACAGTGATCAATGCAGTTCTTTGGAAAACTAGAAGAATTGATGCACAGAGTGTAATCTTTTAACTTTTCTCTTAAAATTGTTTCCCTGTATTCTTGATTCAAAGATATATATTTAGAGCAAATGATTCCCACAGTTTCAGTATATAACTCATTTGGGTGTGACTAGAGCCAGTTGTGAATTCTAAGAACATAAAAACACTGTGTATCTTTGTATGGTTTTGACTGTTGTGTATAAGTGGAATCAGTTCTGGTTATACAGTCTACTGTGAGAGGATTTTAAATAAAGTAAGGATGCTGTGTGTGTTTTTTAGGTGGAAGAGAGATTCCAGCAATAAAGTGGTGGTGAACAGTGAGACTGGCAAACCAGTGTTACAGTTTGTGTCAATACAGAGAAAAGACAGTGGGGAGTGGGCCATACCAGGGGTGTGTATACTCTGTCTTTTTGCATATTGACTGATTGGTTTGAGCTAAGGATCACTTTCAACACATCATATAATTCGTGATCAGGTTTGGTGATTTTCTCTGCAGCCACAGAGCATAGTTACAGTAACTGTAATATCTTCTGTTGAACCCTACAAATGTTGATGTATCTATAGGAAACTTTTATGCAATGAACTATTTATAGATATTTTGTTACATAGTCATTTTATGAACGTTTTGACTAAGCTGGTTTTTAATACGGAGAGCCAGGTATTAAAGTTATGCTGCCAATTAGTATTAAAGGGAAGTTAATCATCTGTATAATATTCCTTAAAGTTGATGGTTTACAGATATATCAGATATAAGACAGAGATAGAACATAAATTACATTGTACACAATGTAGCCAGTCTGTAATAATTAGATTGTCCTATGTTTATAATAAAAATATAGTCCTGGGGTTATAGCATATTAACCAATCTTTTTCATTGTAGTTATAACACATTCAGGAATGATTTGATATATCTCTACTATATTGTGTGTAATCGGAATATTATAAACATTGCATGCTGAACATATGATAAACAAATAAAACAACTGTAGTCTGTGAATGACTTAGTGTTACACGGGATGATTGAGACAGTACAGATTGGTTGCAGCACATTAACACATGAATGTATGGAATTGATGTGGGCTTCAAAGTGACATGGCTTTACTCCTGGGGTGAGACGTGCCAAAAGTATTGGGAACTGGGGTCGGTTTCACAAAGCCTCCTTTGGAAAGGACCTCCTTTAGTAAAGGAAGGCCATTTTTATTCCTTTGGAAAGGCCACTTTAAAATTCAGTTTCACAAAGCCTCCTTTCACTCTCCTTACCAAAGGTCTTCCTTGAAACAAGGAGGGAACAAATGTTCATTAAATTATTAAACATTCCTTGAAGGACACTTCCTTAAATTTAAGGTAGGTCCTTAGCTTCCTTGAAATTTAAGGGAGTTTTCAAGGTTTCCTTTAAGGAAGGAGGCTTTGTGAAACTGCGAATTTTTAAAGGAGGGAGAAATTTAAAGAAATCCTTGAATTTAAGCTGCCCTTTATCTTAAGGAGGCTTCGTGAAACTGGCCCCAGGAGCTCAAAATGTCAAATTTGGTCCAAAACCAGGGGAGTCACATTTCAGCCACTAACTGGATACTCCAATAAAGCAAATATGGTGATCGGTGTGAACAAAATTACTGCAAGTGATGTCAAATATCTTTAAAAATAAGCAAAATCATGTGAAAACAAACATTACGCAGATAAGTCAGGTTTTTATGGCACAGTCTGTGTTTAAGCCTGTTTTGAATCTGAGCACTTCAGTAAATTGCTTTTACACAGAACAGTGACAGAAGTTCACAATACTTATAGACTATTTATCATGGAATATCTTGAGCCTATTTAAAGTCTTCAAGCCTCTTGGTTTCACACACAGGGAATGGTAGAAGCTGGGGAGAGTGTGTCAGTGGTGCTAAAGAAAGAGTTTGCTGAAGAAGCTATGAACATGTTAGAGCAATCAGAAAGCGAGAAAAAAAAGACACAGCAAATTGTGGATGAGTTTTTCAAAGGAGGGTCAGAGGTGAGGTATTTTATAATAGTTTTGAGCTCTTGGACAACTTTTGCTTCAAAAGTGAAACTTCATTATGTAACATAAACTTTTCCATTACATGATCAAAAGTGTACTGTTGCCTGCCAAATGGGTTCAAATTAATGGCTTAGTTCAAGTGTTTCACACTTTTTTAATTACATAGAACCCGGGCAAATAACTTTTCAAGTTGATCAGATACTACTTTTGAAAAAAAAAGTCTCATTTATTGTGACATGACAGCTTATTGTATTATGAATGTTTATCCATAACTGGAGTTATGTACACCTATTCCAATGGAGGTACAACCAGTAAATTGTTTGGACACACTTTCATCAGAGAGACTCAACAGAGACTTAGTATTTGTGCATATCGTGTTTGCAGAACTAGAAAATGGGAATGCCCAGTAGTTCAAATTATTATAATGTTGATGCATAAGAATGTCTTACGCATATTAATTTATTTGTTTGTTGATTGTACAAATTGGTACATTGTTTTCTATTTGGAATCCTTGCAGGTGTACAGAGGTTATGTAGATGACCCTAGAAACACGGACAATGCTTGGATGGAAACTGTTGCTGTCAATTTTCATGATGAAACTGGAAATGGTGTGGGGAAATTTAAATTACATGCGGGTAAGACATTCAATAAAGATTCTTGTTATTTTATTTTTGTGTTGATACCTACCACAGTGTGATATCATGATCATTGTTGATGACCATACTATTACAAGGAGTATGGTTTTAGTTGATCAATATTTTGCTTATGAAAACAATTGACACTTGCCAAGTAACTACCAATATTCCCAGTTGCAGCCAAGATCAAAATATGAACTTGGTAACAGACGATCTTTTGTCTCTTACCACCGAGCTGTTGACATTTTGTTGGACTAAATACTTCCTCTTTGTCCAAATAGTTAGAACATCACAGACCTATATGAGTCATTGCCCAGTATATATGTTACAGGAAAATCTCCAATTTTGGTGATAAGTAAAATCAAAAGAAAAATAAACAGCTCCTTATTTGAAATATGCTCAGGAGAAGAAGAGCGTAGAAGAATCCAGTGAAAAACTCACTAACATAGATCACACACAAAAGAAATGTAATTTTAACAGACACTAGTGGCTAATCTTCAAAAAAAGAACATCTGTTTCTTTCTTATTGATAACAGCTCAGTAAGCTTTTAACATTTGAATACTTAGGCATACCTGATCAGAAGAGAGAAACAATCCAGTCACACATTTAGCAAAATATATCCAAGCATATAAAATAATCGGAACAATATCATAAACTTTCATATTTTAAAACTAGAATTAATGATCTCCATGTAATTATGTGACAAGCACATTAGGTTAACCATTTTCTATCATTATAAAGTATTGATGCTGCTGGTATAAAGTACAGGGCCCAGTTTCACAAAGGCCTACTATCTCCTTAGTAGGCTGCTAAGTGCTAGTAGTCTACTAAGCCTATATTATCTGTTTCACTGAGATAATTCTTTACTGTGGTAATTAGTAGGCTGTCCTCACTAGAAGCCCTGCTATCTCTGGAACTTGATAGATCCCAAATATCAGCTCAGTGGAACACTTTTGTAGTAGCTACTAAGGGCCTACTAAGATCTAGATTTAATAGCATACTTTCTTCTATATTTAGTAGACCTTTGTGAAACTGGGCCCTGAATAATAATTTCCGGAAATAGTATCACACACATGTAAAATTGAGCTTCGGCAACAAGCAAAATTATGTCAAAGTATTTGTGACGAAAGATTGTGTATACTGATACCAATCGCAGTTTGTCTCAATAGAATCTCCGATCCTTGCAGGACAAAGTCAGATCTGTGTTTCTCCTGTGGTGTACCCAATGGTGGAACATAACTGACTTTAGGGTGGAATATTGTTAAATGTTCTGTACTCTGTAGATATCTTCTGCCATATTTTACAAAAGGTGCAAATACTGCTGTGAAATAGACTCATATGTGTATGTATTTTAAGAATGTACTACGCTTTAAAAACAAGAGTTACTTTACTAAATGGTAATCAAGGGTCTTATATACCAGAGTTTTTTATGTTGTAGGAGATGATGCGGGTGCTGTTCAGTGGGCTGATATAGATGGCAGTCTGTGTCTCTACGCAAGCCACAAAGACTATGTGGAGACTGTGGCTAAACTCCACCACTGTCACTGGTGAACAGTAGCAATACTTCTCATGCGAAATACATCATTCCAGGAATTAATCTAATACTAAACAATATTTGGACTCAATAAGCAAAATATCAGAGTATAATCAAGGTAAACGACTCTTACAGTCTTTGGCATGCACAGTTAGAAAATTTGTGATTGGCGAATCATTTGATGTTGATGTTAATGCCACATTTTTACAATGCATGGCCTTGGTATTAAATAACTTTGAATACAAGGTGATTTAGTGTTCATTGGAACCAGTTATCTATTTGAAATTTACAAATAGCAGTGAAAACTGCAATCAAGACTTCAGTGAATGTATCTAGTGAATTTTGTAAATGTCATATCCAAGATATTTGTATAACCAAGGTGAATTAACTGTAACCTGGTAAGCTTTGACATGTATTTAAGTAAAAAATAGGTCTGAAGCCATGTCCTTCAACCTTAATTATTTGTGTGTGCAAAAGTAAGTACAAATTTGAATTTTCAAATCAATTTAGTCCATATCGTAGTAGTAACCCAGGGAAACTCATTATTTCCATGTAGTTTAGTCCTTTTAATTCTACGACAGAAGATTTAGTTTTATACTCTACATACTTTTAGATTATGGTAAAGACTATAGTTATACATTGTCTCATACTATTGCCAAAAAAATCATTTTTGTTAAGCCTTTCTATTATAATCAATTTCACATAACATTACAACGAGCAGTAGCTTTTTACTGTCGATGTACCTAAGGCTGATATATTTAGTAGTAATTTATTTTAACCAAGTAGCAATGTGAGATAGGTTTTAGATTATGTAACTGAATTGATAACATTTAATAAATAAATTTAAACACTATCTTACACATAATCTTTAAAAATGTTATCAATTCCTTTACATATCTTTATAATAAATTTATAATGTCAGGAAATATACCATTTATACCTGGCACAAACATTTTCTACAAATTACAGTTTCTACAGTCTGTTTCCAAGTATTGAAATAAAACTGAACAAGCTATCATGTATGGTTTGGAATGAAATTGATTGAAATATCATTATGATTAAGATATATTGTAGCAGGGATTTCATGTTTGAAAATATGTTTATCATTGAACTGAACAAAATGGTGGGAAAATGATTAAAATCAGACAATAAATAAGGATGTTATGGCTCTTTAATACATTTGTATTAAAAGGTTAATTATGTTACTTCAAACGTACATTCTATACATAACTGCAGCCTGTGTACATAGATACATCCAAACAATCATGCATTGGTGCCAGTTGGAGTAGTGTAAGTGTCTTATAAAAACCTGCTGAACTTTTGTCATTTATGATGGAATTTAGCCATAACAGGAGCCCACTCCTGTAGCTATTACACATGTTAGTCATGCAGGCTCTACTGCATTTTCAACAAAATCAGCTTTGTCATTTTTCTCATTTATCTTGATCTATACAGACTTCAGTGCAAAAGTTGACATGCAGTCAAAGAAAAGCCAGTGTCTTTCAAAGATATCCTGAAGCCTGATATATTGTTTGGATTTGTTTTCCATAAAAGCTTTTCTCTTTTTAAAGACCGCTGTTAAAGACCATAACATATTCAAGCTTTTATTATTTATTGGCAATATAATAGTTTTAAACTTATATCAATATCTGATATTAATAATAGAGAAATTTAAAATTTGTAGTGTTTGCTATTTGTATGATAGAAAAGCCCCTTATTTCACACATTTTTGGATGTTCTGATCAATTAAGTATTTTTGGGTGATAATATTTAGCCATTGACATGCTCTTGCAGAATATCTTCGAGGTGTCCTTTTCTCCATTAATTCAGTGGGCAATGCCACTGGTGTTACATTTCACGTATTATGGTAAATTACTCTAATTTTTGCTCAGAATTAATATTTTCAGAATAGTTTGGCTGGGTTTCTTTTTGCAAAAAAATTTATGTTTTTTTTAAAAAAAAATTAATGATCTATGCTTCTGTGTTTATCCCTGTTCATAAATGAGTATAAAGTAAGTTCTGTGTGATTATGTGTATTACATGTATTCAGTTTTGGAAAAGAGCATGTATAATCTCTATTGCTTATACTTGAATAGATCTGGTATCTATTGATAACTCCGTAATGTAATTGTTCACATAAATGTCAGGAAATAGAAAGTTAAACATTTTTGATGGTCACATGTATACCTAATGACTATATGATGTACTTTAAGTTTTGTTTAGTAATTTTTTTCTAATTTTTATCACAGTCTACAAGCATTACAGTGTACAAAACATACAGAAGATGAATGGCCCGCTAAACTTTCTGGTTATATGGTATTCAGGAAACAATTGTATTAATATAATGGTTTATTAAGTTTTTTAATGCTACTTTGAACAACAGTACACTGTATATCCGTGGAGTAATAATTTTACACGGCTGCAAATTTATACAGTGTACAATACATGTAGATCAAAAAGAAATAGGACAAGTGCCATGTTTTTATTTTGTCATTCATTGTTATATACTATTGTTAAAAGTTATGAATCTGTACTACATGTTCTTTCCTTTTCTTTTGAAGTATTCTAGTAGAACCTGCTTTTGTTCAGTTTAGTGCTTGTTTGTCAGGTGCGCTTATCAAGTGCAAGTTTCTGAAGTGTAATCAATTTTCTGTTACCTTATTTATATTATATCATTCTATCATCTTACTCTCATGAAAATAAAATTTTTCTGTTTCGGGTAAAACATTGTATTTCTTTGCTTGCTGATGAAGTCAGTGCCATAGTGCCCCAGTTTGGCAGCATTGGCATCCATGGTATCAAATTCTCCTCTCAAGCTACAACACTGGCTGAGATGCCTATGGCAATCATATGTGGCATCTAGATCTGTTTGTTCACCTTTTGGCTACATAGGCTGGTCAAATTGGTCAAATACAATAGCAGTGTACTATGTAGAAAGTAGGTATTGTAATTACTGATCAATACAAAGGCATTACGTGTATTTATATAATTGAAAATAAAGTAGTACAAATAAACTTTTATGGAAAATTTAAAAAAACACTTATTTTATTGAACTTTTTTATTATTAGATTTCTGGGGTTAAGAAAATGCCTGTATTCTAAAAATAAAAGTGTCAGTTCCCCTAAGTTCAGCAACAACGAGCAACATTCAAAAAGAGTATAGAAATGGTATACAGTTGTCACAGTCACTGTGAAAAGATTGCCATTTTGCCCTCCCTGTCCAATAAAATGGCCAACATTTTGTCCTCCCTTGCAAGTTTGGCGTTTTGTCCCCCAGTATTTTGTCCGCCTACATTTTGTCCGTGCACCGCATGATATGTCCCGCTACAAAATGTCCAAGTATGAAATATCCATACCCACGACAACCCATGCCCCCCCCCCCCTTTCGGAAAATCAGGTACCTGCCTCTGCAGTGTCCCACAAATCAGAGTGAAGTAGAGGGAGGTTTTAGAACACTGGCAAATTTCCCATTTCTTATATTGTACAGTAAGAGACCCAGTCACTGAAAAATCATTACTTTCGAAAAAAAACCCACAAGGAAATATAACTGGACTAGAATTTGATTTTTCTGTACATTTGGTGCATTTTGTCCTTATTTATGAACTTTATAACTAGAATGTCTTATGATATAAAATCAACAAGCTCTGTATAGCAATAATAAATGCAAGTACAGGTTTATCTTTTCTGCTAGATTAGATAGCCTTTCAATGAACTGTAAATGATAAGATTTGGCCTTGTCTCAAGTCACATTGGTGAAACAGTTACACACTTAGGAAGACCTCAGTTATCAAAAAATGTGAGTATTTTGACTCCGTTAAAACCTGGACTTCTGGGGGTTCCACTTCAGTCCCACTGGTTAAAGCTTCAGACTTGTGTTTTTTTGCGTGTGTGTTTCAAAGGTACTGGCTGAGGCATGACAACATTTTACAAGATAGAGAACCTCATGATTATCCCTCTCACATCCAAGTGAGATGAGTAAAATAATCTTCTTTTGTATATCAGCTTTTTTATGTCAGCTGACATTATGTCATCACTCTGCGGCGTGGGCGTCCGCGTCCGCGTGAACAACTTCTTCTCCAAAACTACAAGGCCTAGAGACATGCTGTTTTTTTTAAAAGATACCTTATCTATCGAGGATGAAAAATTGTTCAAGGCATGCAAATCTGTCTGTTCGTCTGTTTGCTAGAGACATTACAAGGGGGGTACCCCCACCAAAAGTGTGAAAATTTCAACTTTTTATCACAATTTTCTCAGTGACTATTGCAGGGATTTCTCTCATATCTTGCATATATGTACTAGGCCAGAGGTAGATTCTCTTGTGTGAGTATGAGACCTGGATCTGTCTTACTTTTTTTTTAATAAATTTTTTAAAATTCATTAAAATTCATGAAATCATGAACTAAATCACTTATAACTTCAAAAGTGTTGCATTTAGAGCATTTTGTGAAAATATGTTGTTCAGCTACTTTTTTCATAGCTACAATATGGTGAGTAAGTTGGGTGTCTGTCTCAATAGCTAAGTGAGTAATAGCTACTTTTGGGCTTTTCAGTAACTTCCATTATGAGTAAAATCACTTGTAACTTAAAAACTATTGCATTTAGAGAATTTCGTATAAATATGTTATTCAGCTACTTTTGGGCCAGCTATAACATAGTGAAATTTCAGACCTGTAGCTCATGGCATAGCTGAGTAATAGCTACTTTTAGGTTATCACTGTTGAGTAAATCGCTTATAACTTGAAAACTATTGCATTTAGAGAATTTCGTATAAATATGTTATTCAGCTACTTTTGGGTCAGCTATAACATAGTAAAATTTCAGACCTGTAGCTCGTGGCATAGCTGAGTAATAGCTACTTTTAGGTTATCACTGTTGAGTAAATCACTTATAACTTGAAAAGTGTTGCATTTAGAGCATTTTGTTAAAATATGTTATTCAGCTACTTTTTTCATAGCTACAATATGGTGAGTAAGTTGGGTGTCTGTCTCAATAGCTAAGTGAGTAATAGCTACTTTTGGCCTTTTCAGTAACTTCCATCATGAGTAAAATCACTTGTAACTTAAAAACTATTGCATTTAGAGAATTTCGTATAAATATGTTATTCAGCTACTTTTGGGCCAGCTATAACATAGTAAAATTTCAGACCTGTAGCTCATGGCATAGCTGAGTAATAGCTACTTTTAGGTTATCACTGTTGAGTAAATCACTTATAACTTGAAAACTATTGCATTTAGAGTATTTTGTTTCAATATGTTATTCAGCTACTTTTGGGTCAGCTATAACATAGTGAAGTTTCAGACCTGTGGCTCATTTCATAGCTGAGTAATAGCTACTTTGAAGTTCTCACTGTTGAGTAAATCAGTTATAATTGGAAAACTATTGCATTTACAGAAATTTGTGCAAATATGTTATTCAGCTACTTTTGGGTCAGCTATAACATAGTGAAATTATAGACCTATAGCTCATGGCACAACTGAGCAATAGCTATTCTCAGACATGTAGCTCATTGCATAGCTGAGTAATAGTTCCTTTGAGGTTCTCACTGTTGAGTAAATCAGTTGTAACTTGAAAACTATTACATTTAGAGTAATTTGTTAAATATGTTATTCACAGAATATTTGGTCAGCTATAACATAGTGAAATTGCAGACCTCTATGTCATGGCATAGCTGAGCAATAGCTACTTTCAGGTTCTCACTGTTGAGTAAATCATTGTATCCACTGGATAGCCGCAGTGTGTAGAGAGAGATTTCACCATTACTGCTCTGATGAAAAAAAATATTATAGCTAGCTTTCTTAAGTTTGCAGTATATATTAATAACCATAAAATGTTGCCTGGGAATATTTTTGGCCTCATTTTGAGAAACAAGATGGCCGCCACAGGTGTTTTTTGTCAGTCATGAAAAGTGCTTATATCTCCCTTATTATTGATCCTAGAGGTTTGGGATGATAAACCAACCTGTAGGAAATCATGGGGTGGGAATCTTTTGGTGTGGTCAGATTTGACCTTCAATGACCCCTTCTTCAAGGTCAAACAAGGATAGCCAAACTTAAAAGTGCTTATAACTCGCTTATTATTGGTCCCAGAGGTTTGGGATGGTAAACAGACAGGAAATCATGGGCTGTGAATCTGTTGATATGGTCCGATTTGACCTTGGAACCCTCCTTCAAGGTCAAATGAGGATAGCGAAAATTGAAAGTGCCTACAACTCGCTTATTATTGGTGACAGAGATTTGGGATGGTAAACCATCCCATAGGAAATCATTAGCTCGGAATCTTTTGGTATGGTCAGATTTGACCTTTGGACCCCTCCTTCAAGGTCAAATGAGGACAGCCAAGCTTAAAAGTGCTTATAACTCATTTATAATTGGTCCTAGAGGTTTGGAATGGTAAACCATAGGAAATCATGGGCTGGGAATGTATTTGCGTGGTTAGATTTGACCTTGGACCCCTTCTTCAAGGTCGAACGAGGATATTGCATTTGTAGTATTTCTTTAAATATGTTTTAACCTATTTTTTACACTTAAACAATTACCTTGTTATTTTCCTTCATAATACCATTTACAGAGCACAACTTTTTTATCCTTTTCTTCTGTCAGCTTCGGAATTTCTTTCGAACTTGCTGTTCAGTTACCATTTACTGTATTTCTGTACAGCCCTTTTCCTGATAATTATTCTGTCCTCTAATCACCTTCACAAATCAAAAACACTCGGTCAGCTGACACAGTGCCCGTTCACGGGCACTCTCCTCTTGTTAACACCTGGGCCCAGTTTCACAAAGTCTCCTAATTAGCCACCATAAATTTAAGGTTTTCCTTGAATTTCTTCCCCTTTATTGAAAATCAGTTTCAAAAACCTTCCTTTCCAAAAGGACAACTTGAAATTTCAAGGAAGCAAGGAACCTTAAATTTAAGGAATTGTCAAGCAAGAAATGTGTAATAATATTTACTGCATACGTTTCAAGTACAACCTATGGTAAGTATGCTTGTGAAACTTAAATTTAATGTCGCCTCCCGGAAGAAAAGAAAATTGATTTTCCTTTACTTAAAGAGGTCTTTCCAAAGGAGGCTTTGTGAAACCAGGCCCTGAACTTCCCGAATTCCCCTATAGCTAGGCTGGTTAAGCAGCCAGACTTTTGCTTATGTCTGTGTTTGTGCTAAAGGCATTTGGATCATAGCTCAGCAGAGGTATGACATGTTTCAATAATTATTATATGTTTTGTATTTATACTGAGCGCAATATCTTCATGTACTACAGGACTCGAAGTGCTACATGACAAATCCAACTATACAAATACAGTCCAACTCTCAAATTACTGACATTCCCCTAACTGAAAGACAGAGATTCAAGGATGATAATTTATTAAAGTCCTTGAGGTTCTTTAACCTGCCACTGGGGATAGGACCCAATGACAGAGGATCGCCATTATAAGTGGTCATCCTAGCCAATATGTATCTGCCTGTACCTGGAAATGAACCCATGTCCTCTGTATCCTAGGTGAGTGTGTTATCCACTAGGCCACAGTGAAGGATGACTAGGCCACAGTGAAGGATGACTAGGCCACAGTAAAGGATGCATAGGCCACAGTGGCCCAGTGGTAAAGGGAAGATTGGTTTTTAATTACTAGGATGTTACCTCTGTGACCATGGTTTTGAGTCCAGCTCATGGAAATATGTACAAACTGTTATAAAATTTTGGTCCAACAATAGGTTGAACCATATATATTGCTTTTGGGTTAAAATCACTTATGAATTATAATACTTTAGTTACAAGGAAAAAAACCCTATCCCCCATTTTGATATGAGAAAGTAACAGCTTTTCTTTGTTATCACTCATGTCTAACTTGTGATATACTGCTCAGTTCGTGTGATAACACATTATGTTAGTATTACAACCCATATGATAATTGGGTGATAAGAACATACATTGGTGTTATGTCTCTCTCACTTGTCACTGAGGTAGAGAGTAGAACAGTTGCCCAGGAGTGACGATGAACATCATGTTATTCTTTGTTACTATAGTACTACTGTTCAGTGGTCTGGGTATGTTAATGATGCAGTGTTGTTGCTAGAGTAGTATGGTTTGTTATCTTCCAGTTAAATAAATAGCTAATTACAGTGTCATTAATTGAACAATTGTCAGCTGTTGCATAAATGTTAAATTGTCAGCTATTGCAAAAATGTTTAAAAAGTTAAATGCAGCAAGATAGACTGTATAAGTTGTAGCTTGAACCGAATTTCATCATCACATAAACTCAACTTGTACAGGCACTATTTACAGTGGTAAGTATTAAGTTGTCAGTTTACCAGTCATAAAACCAAAGTTTTCACATTACTTATGTAGGAAAAAATGAAGCTTTTGTTTTAGTTAATTTGATTAGCATGATTGTCAGCTGTGGCCTATTGACGCTTGTAAATTTTTACCTTTGTATTGATCCAAGCCATGGTATTGTAGATTGGGCTATTTATTTCATTTTTTAAAATCTTTAACTCTTAGTAATAACGATATGACCTCAAAAGATGGAAGTTAAAAAAGGAATAATGAGGAAATAGTACTTCAAAATTCTTCTAAATGCAATCAACTGTCTTGGTATTACTTGTAGTATCAGGGATATTTTGTGATTCATCTCAAGGCTATAACCTTGGATCTCCATTAGTTAAGGGACAATATCAGGGGAATGATGACTCTATATGCAATAACTGCAATTGACATGTGTCTTTCATTACTAAAATCGTAGAAATTAAGTTTGATAATCCCTTTGGTGAGGAATAATGAAGTTTCAGCTAGATAGACAAACAGAATTTCACCTATATTAATGAAGATAAATATTAAGATGTAAGTTCATTGCTCTGAATTTACAATGTTTATATTTTATGTGGGTGTTCCACCACATGACTAAGCTCCCTGATTAAGGGTTTTTGGGAGTCGGTTTCAAATATTTGCTTAGTCCCACACGTCCTGTAAGGGTCGGTAATTGTCGGTTGTGGCCGTGAGAGAAATCAAACATGTTTGATATTTCTCACGACCCAAACCGATTCTCATTTCCCGCTGTCAACAAAATATCCAGTCCCAGGCTTCCTCAGGCCTCCTCAGACCCAAATTTACACAGTCCTATGTTGTCCCAGGCGTCCTGCGACCCTTAGTCCCGGGCCTCCGTAGCTTAGTCCCAGGAGGCCGGTTTGGCAGTCCCCGACTCATAACAGATCTTTGAAGTGAACCGGTTTCATTAGTCCCGGGAAGCCTCAGACCGTCTCAGGTGTCCTGGGACTAAGAAATTTGGGTCTGCGACTAAGCCCCGACAAAGAGAAGCCGACCCTAACCGATCCAAGCCAGCGTCCTCAGGCCGCCTGGGACAACACAAATTAAAACGAGGCAATGAGGGGGTCTGGGACTATATAAGCGACCGCGCACACATTCTCGTTGTTACTGACTGGTTGGCTACTGAGAGATGTGTGTCTCTGTTTTGTTGGGGTTTTTAAATATCATATAACACTTGAGCTTAAGGCAAATTTTACAGTTAGGAGACACATTTTAGTTTTTTGCTTTATTTTTTTGCTATTGACTGGAGTAATGAGGAAAGAGAAAGGAGGGAAGAGAGGAAAGAAGAAGATGGATGAGAGGCAAGAGTAGAGGGAGAAGGAAAGTGGAGAGGTGGAGGAAAGGGTGGAGGAAAGGACAGAGGAGGGTACAGAGGAGGGTAGACAAGAGACTGAGGAGCAATTGGAAGTTACTGAGGAAGCTTGCGAAGAAGAAGAGAGGTGTGAGGAGGATTCAGAGAGTCACTCAGCAGCCAAGAGAGCCAGGGTCTGTTCAACTTTCACTGACAGCCAAGAAACTGCAATTATGGAGTTTGTGGAGGAGCATCCAGAGCTCTACGACAAGGAGCATGGAGAGTAGGAGTCAACCCATGTTCACATCTACACCAGTTTCAACAGACTCCAAGATACTCGAGCACCTTGACCAGATGAGGACATTGATCTCAGGTTTCCTGCAGCAGAAGTCAGACAGGCAGCCCTTCTTTGACTACGTGGCATCAGAGGCTGAAAAGATGACCCAAGAGGAGTTTGAGGACCTCAAGGGCAGAATTTTTAGAGACATTGAAAGCATTAAGAGCAACCGTAGACGTCAACCACTAGCCAGAAGATCAGCCACTATTACCACGGAGTCCCAGAGGGTCGGGATACTGCCAACAACCACTCAACAGGCATCTACTTCCACCCAAGCAACAGCTAGCAGCAGTTACGTCTACTACACACCAAGCCCACTTGGCTTTGGCAACCCTCCATCAGTTCTAACAGTACAGGACGAGGGCAGTAGACACAACTTAAGTGGAATACGAAGCCAGCTACCAGATCTGACATCTACACAGATCATTGAGCAGCCTCAGCAGCAGCAGCCGCAACTCTTCACTATCACCACTACAGCACCGCCTCAACAGCAGCCTCCTCAGTAGCCATCCAGTCAGGGCTGGTCTTTGACCTGCCAGGCCCTTTTCAGGGCCACCCAAATATTCCAAAAACAATTATTCAGCTGCAAGTTATTCCAATTCCCCTCCAAAAACATAACAGTTCAGTACAAATACTTATCACAAAAAAAAAAAGTCCAACACCTACACCACCCCAAACATGAAACAAATAACTCATGGTACCACACATAACCAAAAAAGGCCATATAGAAAAAAAATTAAAATAAATAAACTCCCAATATGGCCAATAATCGGCCCATTTTTAGCTTAAAATCCACGGGAATGGTTAAAATCTTTAATAAAAAAGAACAACGCTTACATCATCCCTAGAGTTAAAAGGCATTATCACATACTTACCAACCCACAAACACACAAACCCAATACCAAACCTAACCCCCAACTAACCAACACACAAACCAAATACCAAACCTAACCACCAACCCACAAACACACAAACCAAATACCAAAAATAACCACCAACCAAGAAACAGACAAACCCAATAGCAAACAGAACCCACACCAAGGAACTAACAAACTATTTTGCATACATAACCCCCATCATTGTAAAGAAAACCAGTTTGGTGGTTATATTTCCTAAATATTTGTGAAGTGGAGTAAAAGATTTTAATTTTAAGATTTCCAGGAAAACATTTCTGTTTCAAATATTTTTCCCAAAGAAAAACCAAATGTAAGTAAAATTAGGATGTAGCTTTCAAAATATATGCAATATTTATTCCATTTAGGAAGTTATGTTTGGCTTTGTGTGTTTCTTTTGAGAATTATCTTTAGCACTGGGTTTGTCTGTTTGTTAGTTGGGTGACTTCTGTAAGGCATTTATTTCTGTCTGTTTGTTGGGTGGGTGACTTATGTTGGGCATTGGGTTTGTCTGTTTGTTAGTTGGGTGACTTCTGTAAGGCATTTATTTCTGTCTGTTTGTTGGGTGGGTGACTTATGTTGGGCATTGGGTTTGTCTGTTTGTTGGTTGTGTGACTTCTGTCGGGCATTGGGTTTGTCTATTTGTTGGGTGGGTGACTTATGTTGGGCATTGGGTTTGTCTGTTTGTTGGTTGCGTGACTTCTGTCGGGCATTGGGTTTGTCTGTTTGTTGGGTGGGTGAATTATGTTGGGCATTGGGTTTGTCTGTTTGTTGGTTGCGTGACTTCTGTCGGGCATTGGGTTTGTCTGTTTGTTGGGTGGGTGAATTATGTTGGGCATTGTGTTTGTCTGTTTGTTGGTTGTGTGACTTCTGTCGGGCATCGGGTTTGTCTGTTTGTTGGGTGGGTGAATTATGTTGGGCATTGGGTTTGTCTGTTTGTTGGTGGCGTGACTTATGTTTGGTAAGGTTTGGGTTATTTGGAACAAGCATAGCTGATTAATTGTTTTTGGAATATTTGGTAGTCCTGAAAAGGACTGGTTATTAGTCCTGAAAAGGACTGGTTACTGCAGCAGGAGTTATATTCTGCCATCTTGCCAGGCCACTGCTCCCTCATTATTGAAGTAGTCCTTGAGGTAATCCCTCTGTCTTTTGGCTTCTCTAGCAGGGTTTCTGTCTGGACCACCACCAGCAGCACCACCAATCAGTCGACAATCACCAGGCACATCATCATCTTCATCATCTCCAGGCTCTTGACCACCATGTTGACCTTGATACTGGCTTCTCAGTATGTTGTGCAGAACCACACAGGTCATGACCACATCCCTGACTGTTTCTGGGGGTAATTCAATAGTAGTCAACATCACTCTGAATCTTGAGTCCAGGATGCCAAAAGCATTCTCAACAACTCTCCTGCCCCTTGATATTCTGTAGTTGGCAATCCTTTCCTCTCTGGTTAACATCCTTCTGCCATAGGGTTTCATGAGCCAGGTCTTCAGGGCAAACGCATCATCTTCCAGAATGAAGTAGGGGACATCTCTACCACCCTGGGTTATAGGAGCTGGGTCAGGGAAGCCTATCCTGCCATCCTCAATCTCCTCTTCAGCTGACAGGCATTAAATATCTGGGCATCTGAGCAAGATCCAGCTGTACCAGCATCCACCCTTCTGAATTTGTACTGCCCATCTACCAAGGCCAACATTACTATGGAAAAGAACCCCTTGTAGTTGTGGTACAGGGCTCCAGAGTTCTTGGGTTTCTTCAGGGCCACATGCTTGCCATCAAGGGCACCCAGGGTATGTGGAACATTCCACCTGATCCTGAATTCCCTTTCCAGTTCTTTCCACTCATCTGGAGTAGTAGGACATCTGAGGCTCTGGTGAACTCATCCTGGATGGCCCTGCAGACCTCTGGTTGAAACTTGGAAATGGTGGATCTGCCAACCCTGAACTGACAGGATAATGATGTGTATGACTCTCCAGTGGCCAGATATCTGATGGTGAGGGCTAACTTTTCCCCAATACTAATTGGAGCTCTGTAGTTGGTGGCCTGCCTGGCTAGACGTGGTTCCAGTCTGGTCTTCATCATTTCAAAGAATTCTGGGGTCATCCTCATGTAGTTAGTGAATCCTGTAATGTCTGTGGCATACAGTTCAGCCATAATGTTGTGGTAGGCCCCCCTGTCCTCTCTCTGCAGTAGCCATGGCCTGACCCACATGTTGTGCCTTCTTCTAGGTCTCTGTATGGCTGGTGGTGGTGGTGGAGGTGCTGGTGGTGGTTGCTCTGGTCGACATAGAAATAGCAAATACAGCATTATATGTAACTGAATAAAAACTAAAAAAGCCCTAAGTTGTTGCTGAAGCTGTCTTCCATTAAAAGGTGGCATCCTGCTGTGTTCCTAGAAAAGTAATGATAATTAGATTGCGGAATTTATATATATATACCCAGAAAATCCAGCTTTTCTGCAAAACAAGAATCGGCCACATTGGTCTGGGGAAGACTGAGGAGGCCTGAGGACGCCTGAGGACGCCGGGACTTAATCGGGGGTTAGTCCTCCTGGGACCCAGTCGGTATGTGTACGACAAGATCATGGTTGAAACCGACCAGAAAACTGGCTTAATCGGTTCTTAGTCGCAAAACAGTCAAGGACTGTCTGGAGCTGCCTGGGGCCTCCTCAGGCTTCCTGAGGCCGATCTGTACTTAATCCCAGGCTTTAATACCGATCCAGTATTCCCGCCCATTTTACCATTTTCTTCACCGACTGTCCACCATTAAGGGTCGCCGACAGGATCGGGCCTTAGTCCTTTGGTGGAACAGGGGCATTAAGAAAATCAAGCACTAGACATGAATGCGAGACTCCAATTCAAGGACTTTTACTCTTTTATAAACATTTTAATTAATTCCTGTCAAAAATTAAACAGAAATGTGTTGATGATAACGATATGACCTCAAAGATTAAACTTAAAAAAATTATGAAATAATAAATATCTGTAAATCTAATGAACTCTCTTTGTGTGGCTTCCTATAGCACCAGGGATATTTTGTGATCTTGAAGGATCATAAGTAGTTTGGTGAAAGCTTCAAATGACAGATGACGATACATATAATTGCAGTTGATATATGCCTTTCATTAATAAAACATGTCCAGTTACATTTATTGTACTTCGTTAAAATTTAAATATGTTTTTTTATTATGAAAAAAAATTCAATTTCATTTATCCCTTTGTGATAGAATAAGTACTGGTAAATAAATGTAGGGTAATTCTTGACAGAAAAGGTGACACATAATTAAAAGGTTATTTCGTACTTAAACATCTAATTTTAAAGTTCACACCAATATAGTCTGAAGGCAGAAATAAACTTCAATCATAGGCATATGTGACTTCAACCTTTAAAATGATGTCAATAAACATCTCAAAATGCAGTAAATATGAAACAAAATTATTAAAATATACAGGTCATTAGTCTGTTCAAGTGGAAGGTATAATTTATATTGAATATTATTCATATTCATATGTATATTCATTAAAATTCAATGTTCAAATGATAACATATGGAGCATGTACAAGTTGCAACTTGTAAATTTATTTATTTGGGGCTTTACGGCGCTTTCAATACTGTGAAGGTCAAATGAGGTCATATCACGACGGGTAGTCTTGTGGGCAGAGGTAACCAGTACATAGAGTGGTCAAGGTTCTTTTCTGTAAGCTGCCATTGGTAAGCAACTACCATGCACCTTGTACAGATACAAAAATTGTACAAGAAAAATATGTACAAGTTTTTTAGACTCCATTTTAACTTGTACATACCATACAGGGGCGGATCCAGTCTTTAAGTAAGGTGGGGGTTGACATCAGACATACCATAACTAGGGGGGTCAGGGGGCAAGCCCCCCGGGAAAAAAACATTTTGGTAAAAATATCGTGCATTTCCTGTAAACACCACTCTCAAGAAATAATTTTCTACTTTGGGTTGAACCCCTTTACATTACTTTTCGGGGGGGAGGGGGGGGGGGGGGGTCGAACCCCTGGATCCGCTAGTGCCATATGGACACTTATACTATAGATTCAAATTTCGTTTGAAGGCCACCACAATAATTGCCTCACCGAAATGACAAAACAGTTTTGGCCTTATCATTTCCAGGTTCTTCACCTATATGTTTGTGGTAATACTTTATATTACATCGCATCCATACAGCAATACACCGAATTGTGATACCACAATTCAAAATAATAAAACTGTACACAATTTTTTCACTTTCAATCAAGTTATCACTTATCCAGCTCAAATGCGTACATACACAATGTAACAGAGCTGACAAGGATGACATGGCGCATAGAGTTTTGTATCAGGAAAAATGTCTTTCCAGTGAGGGGTCAGAACAACCCTCCCGCTGAAGAACTGGAGGATTGTACAGAGGAAATCTGGGCTGCTGACACCAACAGCTTTCCGGAAAATGAAATAGAATACGACTTGGCAGGTCCTGAGTAAGTCAGCAAGGATTAGTGTCTTTGCCTGGACATAACAAAATACATTAACATTTTTTATGAATCTGAAATTTTTCCCCAAAATTTTTATACAGTGAATTAACACATGGAATGTATAGAGCGAGTTATGATTTATTTATTTGGGGTTTTACATCGCTTTCAACACTGTACAGGTCATATCACGACGGGTAGTTGGAAGGGCAGAGGAAACCAGTACATATAGTTCGCTAGGGTTGTGTACTGTAAACTGCCGACCAACAGCAAGCAACTACCAGGTTTCCCACTTAAGGTCATCACGGGGATCGAACCCCGGCCTCAGAGGTGGGAGGCGAGAGTGTTACCACTCTACCACCGTGGCCCCCAGAGCGGGTTATGAAGCTAAGCAGCTGTTATAACATTTGAAGTATGTTAATAGGAACTATATCCCAGATATATATTTGGCATTCATTTGTTAGTACTAAAGATAACTGGTGTAGATAAGGATTTCATCTGCCTGAAATATACTGCTTCCCTTACTGCATATACTGCTATGCTGAAGGCTTGTACAAAGTCAAAGTTGGGATTTAACGTCCCGTTCAACAGCCAGGGTCATATTGGGACAGGTCCTCAGCATTGCCACTTGTGGGACTCGAACCCACAGAGGTGACAGCCTATGATTAGATGCCAAACTTGCTAACCACTAGGCCACCGAGGACCTCTGAAGGCTTGTACAGCATATACTACTATGCTGAAGGATTGTCCCAATATGACCCTGGCACTTGAACGGGAAGTAAAACACTGACCAGAAAGTATATAGATCAATGGACAGATGATCACTGAAATCCCTTTTCTTCGTATTTCAACATGGACTTGACGGATATTTAACCATATTTATTTTGATCAGTTGATGAGCATATGCTTTAAATTGATTATTGTTTGTAGAAAACATAAAGATGAATACAGAAATCCCTTTATTTTCCAAGATGTAGAATTCCTCTCTCAGAGAGAATTTCAAACAGGGTTGAGGAAATGACTCCTGAAATATGATCACTAGTAGTGACAGTAATATATAATTTTATACACATTATAATAGTAAACACATCTACATATTTCACCCCTCCCTATATTTGCATATTCTGAACAGCCTTTTCATCAGTGTTAACGAAGAGCGTCTCAACACTGGGGTTTACCCACTGGCAAAAGTGTTGCTGGACAACTTCAACCCACAGATAGGAGAGCCTGACCCTGAGCTGGATGCAGAGATCAGTGCTTTCTTGGATGCTGTCCTGGCCACAGAGCCAATGCAGGTGGCTCTGTCTTGGCTCACGGGATGGGGTAATTGCATAATAATGTCCTATCATCCGTTCATAGATGCAGTTTCTCACATGATAGCTAAAGCTGTGGAATGATATTTTCCCTATAGATACTGGCTTTACACACTGCTAGATTTAATTGAAAAGTTTGAAAAAAAAACCATTGATTAAAACAGCTTTCCATCTTAATTCCCATTGTTTGACTTGTATTGCCCTGGCTGATAAACACTTATTTTCAGGACAATGACCTGTCAACCCTGTGGTCGTGAGTTCGAGAGCAGCTCATGACCAGATCACTGTAAATTTATGTTATGACCTTAGCTGTGCTAAAATTTGTCCCAAAGCCCTGATGCAGACATATGTGTATTTGTGATTTTGGCCCATTCTTAGTGGCAGTCTGACTTAAAACACGTGATTAAAGGAACTTCAAAGCCAGTTTTACTGTCCCTGTTACTGAGGAAACCAGTACATACAGTTGGTCAAGTTTCTGTATAGTAAACTGCTGACCATTGGTAAGAAACTACCAACTTTCCCACGCAGGGTCCGGGATTTGAACTGCCAACCTTAGAGGTGGGGGCAAGTGCTTGAGAAAGTATTGAACAATTTTGGAAGGCTTCACAGAATCAGGCCATTTTGTTCCTACCCCCAATTAAATGGCCTAAAAATAAACAAGCTGGTTATTCACAACCCTCTGTTCAAAGTCTACTAATATAAGTCCATTATTGTAGAATGATTTCAGGAGCTCTATCACCTGTATTTGTTTGAAATACATTGTCACCTGTGAGCTTCAAGTTAGGACAAATAGTAGTTTATGAACAATGGATGTACTTTAGTCTGTCTGGAACAACATCTTGCAAAACTTGACTTTATACTTTAAAAAGTTTTTTTTCTTTAAAAGCCTATGTTCATGCAGACAGTATGATATCACTAGATATGAATATTATTTTTTCGCCAGCCTTAACATTTTAAAAACATTTCTTGTTATTTTCTCTTGCAGGCTTCACAACTGATGAAGCTGACTTCAGAGAGCAGCTGTTACAATACTGGTTCTTGAAATACAGTCGTTCAGGTGGTCAAGAAATGGATAGCTCTGGGTTTGAGCACAGCTTTCAAGTTAGTGCTGTGAATGATATAGTTGTTGCACACAATCGTGATAACTACAATATATTATTCCACAAATCTGCATGATATCATATTACTGTGTTCAAATACATCACATGAAACAGTATATATGTTACAGTGAATATGTGTAATCAGGGAATATGCATATTCTCTACAGCAGTCAGGGAATACATGTACTCCCTAAAAATTCCAGGGAATACACATATTTCCTGGTTTTGATGAAATTACTGAGAAAGCAACTTTGTATTTCTATAAAAAACTTTACTTTGTTTAGGTAATATAAGAATCATATAACCTCTATAACAGCATACATGATTAGATAACAAAGCTTTCACTGTACCATAATTGAAAATATAAAAATACAAAGGTTGCCAAAATATTTGCCACAAAGTAATATTCATGCCTTGTTTTAAGTTTGTCTGTTGGCTATTAGATATTTGAACTGAGTTTATTATATCAGTCCCCCCCACCCCAAGGAGAAACAACCACCGCGGAGCATATAGTTTATTATATATATGTAACATGTAATAGATAATATGTAACAATACTAAAGAATAAATGTGACTACTACTAGATATGAAGCCAATAATGTAAAGTGTCCAGTCCATGCACTCGAAGTGACCAAAGGCCACAAGGCTTCAACATGAAAGATATGATTATATATAAAGTACAATTACATAATTTACATAACATTACAATTTACATCAAGTGTATAATGAATCTAGTAACATTAAATGAGTACATCCGGTAAGCCAAAGAAGCCTAAGGCTAACATCAGTACAGGGCAACCTCACCCTTAAGTTTGGATTAAGTGAACCCAGTTTAAGGTTGCCTCTAACCCAATTTTTAACTACCCAGAAAAAAGGGGGTGAGAAACCCTGAGATTGAGTTTAAACTTAATTTACGACACAGACAAATTAGCATATGTATAAGAAAAGCCCTAATGTATAAGACAGGCCTAAAAGGAGAGATAAAATAAAATTATATAAAAATGATTAAAACAGTAAAAACATGTTATTAAAAACATGGAGAACTTCTGAAATGAGGGAAGGGAGGGTGGGCATTTTTAGCACACTTGTGCATTCTTCAAGTATCAATTTCAAACTGACAGTTTTCCCACCTTTTTACATTGTTACACCTGGCTGCCCAATAGCTATTGGGTGACCTTCTGTTTCCAGGGATACTAGCAATTTCTAGGTCAGGCAGGGTTTTCAGCAACAGAAGTGACCAGTACTTAGGTTACCATCACACTGCTCCGAAGATCCTCCCTGGGGTGGGGGACTGACAGCCGTGATGCCTGAACACCACTATTGACAGTCCCCCCCACCCCAAGGAGAAACAACCACAGCGGAGCATATAGTTTATTATATATATGTAACATGTAATAGATAATATGTAACAATACTAAAGAATAAATGTGACTACTACTAGATATGAAGCCAATAATGTAAAGTGTCCAGTCCATGCACTCGAAGTGACCAAAGGCCACAAGGCTTCAACATGAAAGATATGATTATATATAAAGTACAACTACATAATTTACATAACATTACAATTTACATCAAGTGTATAATGAATCTAGTAACATTAAATGAGTACATCCGGTAAGCCAAAGAAGCCTAAGGCTAAGATCAGTACAGGGCAACCTCACCCTTAAGTTTGGATTAAGTGAACCCAGTTTAAGGTTGCCTCTAACCCAATTTTTAACTACCCAGAAAAAAGGGGGTGAGAAACCCTGAGATTGAGTTTAAACTTAATTTACAACACAGACAAATTAGCATATGTATAAGAAAAGCCCTCAAAGCCCAAGACGTAGGAACATCAGGACAGCAATTTAGCAAAGGTAGAAGCAATATGCTCACCATTAGTATGATGTTTGTTGATGTATGACCACACACAGTCAGAAGACAATGAACCATGATCTTTAATCTGATGAACTGGGACCTGTGAATTGTATGCCAAAGTGGCCCCAGACCTCCTGAATGAATGAAAGGTATAATGGCTTCTTGAGAGCCCAAGCTTCAGATTGATTTTTGCCAGGAACTTACGAATCCTGGTGTCAGACAATACCTGCCAAGAGGCACCACACTTGATTTGAAAAAGAGGGTCATTGGGGCCAGGGAGATACATTCTAATGGCTTGTTTACATGCAATGTAAGGGCAGAGGTTCGAACCCGAGACCCTAGGGAGGGAGAGCAAGTGAATTTTATTCCTATCCTGTATGGTCTTGCTCCATTTCAAAATAACTTTTAGAAAATGGCTGGTGAATATAAGGTCACCAGCACAGAGGTGGCGAGAGGGGTCAAAAGAAGTGAGAGACTGAGGTGCAATATTTGAAAGTCTCAAAAACCCGAAAAAAAGCTAATAGAAAAACTGCTTTGAAAACTTGTCCAAGGTACATGTTGTCACAGTGATCAACTATTTGGCGCAGTGTTTGCAAGTCAATGATATTTTTCTTGGTGATGCAGATGGGTCTGTTAATTTTAACAGATTTTAACATGTAGGGCACATTGGGGTGATCCCAAAGGGGGAAGTGTAGACCATGCATTACGAATTTAGCTCTACAGGCAGAAATGTTATTAGCTAGCATATTCACAGAGACACCTTGAGTGATTAAATACTCCAAATAAGACAAAATGTGTGAATCATTTAATTCAAACATATTCAACTTTGTACAAACACAGAAGGCCACAAAGGACCGAAATAAGGTGGTATAACAACGGTCTGTTCTTGGTCGCAAGGCAGTTGACAATCGCTTCTTCGCTCCCAAGGCCAAACTCTTCAACACTGGCTCTACAAAACAAAGTGCAGCATCTAAGTATCTCATAAAGATTGGTTGTGCAGTTAAATCTCATTATCCAGCTCTAAAAATTCACTAGGGACTTCTAACCATAAAGGATCGGGTATGTGTGAACTCAGTTTAACAATATTTTTAGCTGTTGGGCACCACCTAGACAACAAATCAGCAATTACATTGTTTTTACCTTTGATGTGGACATAGTTGACCTCAAGGTCATACCATGCAGTCATGAGCCAAATATTTCTCGCACAAGCAGCTAGGAAGGCATCTTTTGTTCTGCTATTTCTCAAAACTGCAACTACAGCTTGATTGTCACATTTGACCAGAATTTTTCTGCTGGCCCAAAAGGGGCCAAAAACTTTGATGGCCACTAGGATATTTATCATTTCTAAATGGACAATCGTAAGGCCAAGGTAATGCCTTGGTATTGGGAGGTGGTATACGTAATTCTTCCAAACAGCCCCCAAACCGTCAAGACATGCGTCAAGCTCGACCACGTGATCAACACGCCTGTGAATGTACATTGACACGCCATTGTAGTTTTGAAGAAACCTGGAAAACCATCTCAGGTCGCGTTTGAAAGCCTGGGTCAAAGTAATGGTGTGAGCGTCATAATTCTGACGCAACAGTTCAAGCATCCTATTTAGGAAAGTTCTGGCCGGGCGGACACATTTGTGAATGTATAGGAGCTGGCCTAACAGTGACTGCAATTGACGCTTAGAACAACTACTTCTATCCTGCCATTCCTTGACGGTGTCGTTAATCTGACGCAATTTGTCATCAGGTATTGATACTGTGCCATTTTCCGTGTCAATAAGCACCCCTAAACACACAGCTCTAGTGCATGGAGCTACTAACTTCTTTTCACTGATGGTCAAACCTAGACGCTCCAGGACGTGACGTAAGCAATCAAAGGAGCGTCGCGCAACGTCCGGCGTGCCGTAACCAACAAAATCATCAATATAGTTGATGAAGCCGTAACCATGGCAACGTAAGACGTAACGTACGGCATCGCTGACGCACTGGAAGTTCTGGCTCCCATGCCTGCTCCCAAACGGCAGACACGTATCAATGAACGTTGCGTCCCAGCGTAGACCTAACAAGTCATAATCTAGGGGGTCAATTTTGAGATGGCGAAAAGCCCTACTGATATCTATCTTGTAAATGTGAGAACCAGGACCAATTTTGACCAACTCATTTGTGATGTCATCTATTGTTGGAAACGTTAGTGAAAATTCTGAACCAAGATAGGAGTTTTTGTCCACTCCATCATTCACTGAATTGTGTTTTGGCCATGAAAGGTCAATAATGACGCGTCTATTGGATGCATTGGGTTTTTCCCTAGTCATAAAGGGGGAAACGTGACAATTTGGAATGGGATTACTTTGAAAGGGGCCAATGATGGCACCATACTGGATCTCTTCATTCAAATATGCTTTAATGTCCTCAGGATAATCAACAGCTGAGGAATGGTTTTTGTCTTCATGCGTCAGATGACAACTCCTATTGAAATCAATGGGGAACCCAACACGTATTAAGTGTACCAGCTGTTTGTCCCAGTAACCACTAAGCATTTTTTCCCATTCCTCAGCATTTAATTGGGATTCAATGGGAATTCTTGCGCCCAAAAAATTTGGGATACCAGTAGACTTGACCCGGAAGTGCTGCTCAATGGGGTCATTGACCTTGTCACCGACATGACCAACGCTGTCTGGTAAGACTAAGTTTGACAATGGCACAAATCCAAACTGAAAATCAGATTGTTTTCTCCACAAACTAAAATCAAGACAATGTGCATCTAAATATGGTACATGTTTTTTCCAACCATCTCTCAACAAAGTATCACACAATTCAATACCAAAGTCAGTATTCCCTGCATTGACATCATAAATTAAAACATTTTCACTTCTAATACCATTTGACACCACATCTTGGTGGCCATTCACTTTGCCACTTGTTATTGTTGTTTGCAAGGTGGTGTCATTATCACTCAAGTGCTTGTTAAGTGCTGAAGGGTTATTCATATTCCCCCCATCACACAATAGAGAACTACAATCAGATCCGACACCTTTTGGCGTGACAATGCCATCTGCCAAAGTTAATTGACTACAATTCAATGCCTTATTGTCGTTATCACAAGTGCCAGACTTGCCAATTAAACCCCCATTGTGAGGCAGGTAGGTGCAACTTTTCTGAAGTGCCGGGACAATTGAATTGACTAGGTCATCAGGTGGGGTGGATTTTGCATCTAAAACCCCTGTCACACTTTCAGGACTGGTACTATCATATCCAGTGGGGATGGTGGAATGACTAACATGATTCAAACCCAGGGTGCTAGGTTTAACTCTACTCCTGTAAGTTCTGGTACAGACATTGGTATTATTATCAACTTGCTTTGCTACAACATTGGCTTTTTTGCCACGAGCTATGAGGCCCTGTACACACTTTTTGTCAATAGCTGAATTGTAAAAATATCTAGTCGAGAATACTGTAGGAGTAAGACTGTTACCTAAGCCACCAGTACCTTTACTACTGTCATTCTCTCTATACTGAGATGCATGATACACAGCCGAATGACGCTTTGCGTCATAACCACTAAAAACTTGTACACAATCATTCTCAACCACCACATCATGATTTTTATCAATATTGCTGCTCAGACTGCCTGCTGATGCTGAGCAGCTGCCAATTCGTTTTTTGAATTCTGACGCTTTACATTGTTACAATCTTTTTGGGGATGAGCAAGTATCTTTCCCAGACTTAGGCAATGAGCACAGATGTGCTTGTGCATCCTACCCCCCTGCTCATGATCTTTACTAAATGTGCACTGGCCAAACTGATACGACTTACAAAACCAAGGTTTTTTCGCTTCTGAATCTTTTTTACCCCAATTTTGTCTGCCAACTTGATGTTTTTGTGCATGAGCACGCCTAATACGATCAATTCGACTAGTATTGTTCCATGTAACTGAGCCCCTCTCCATTTCGCAGAGGAGCACAGCATGAGCCGCTTTGGCACTCCCCCACGAAAATCTGTGGCATCCTCCATGAGGTCATTGAGATACCACAGCATACATTCCCTGATTTCATTATCCCTCTCATCAAGAATATTTCTTGTAAAACCTTGGATAAATTGAGTCAAGGACAGCTGGTCATATGTGAGCCGCTGCCTCGTGGCTCCCCCCAACACATTATCATGTGGCCATGCAACTTTTTTGGACACCAAAACATCAACCCCACCCCCACGTTTTGACTTTAATTTATGATCATTACCTTCTGGTTTGGAATGAGACTCTATCTCAGTGATTCGTGCATCAACTTGCCTTTGAATGTCTCGAGAAGATTTAAGTACTGACAGGGATGGAAGTGATTCCTCTTCAGATGAAGAGTCAGAAACATACCTACTGGTTTTACTTTTTTTACTTTTTCTACTTTTCTTATTGCTATGTACAGAACGCTCAGGTGTACTTAACTTAGAAAAGTCCCTTTGGTCGGTGCTCCTACTGTGCTCTTGAACCTTGTCTTCTACAGCATCTAGTCTTGAGTTGACCTTCTGGAGCTCTTGGAGGATAGGTGCTTGCAGGTCACCAGATGAGTGCTCATCTTCTGATGATGACTGGGCAGGAACACGATCACGTGGTCGAAACTGACCTGAGGGTAACCCCTTCCTAACTGAGCAGTCCTTCTGCCTTGTGATCTTTCTGGCACTCATTTTAACTTTCACAGCACCCACCCCCAAGTTCTGTGTTTCACTATCACTGTCACTTGACGTCGTCATAGGCTGCACACTAGTACTGGGAATGTCCATGTCCTTGGTTTCCATCAGTTTACACTTCTTTCCCGTGGGAGGGACATGCTTTTTATGACAATTACTACAGTAATTTTTGTTTTTTGCTTTTGGTTTGGTCATGTTTTTCTAAAATAATAAACTCACACAGATGGGTATCCACCCTGTTCTCTGACAATTTCAGCTTGTATTAGCAAGCGTAGATTGGATGACAAATAAAGGAAATATAGGTTAGACCGTCCCTTTCTATCCGGCCACACAAGCCAAAACAAGCATGAGGTTGTCAGAGAACCACACAGGCGTCAACAGCAGCGTCATAAAGTTGGATTTCAGCAACAGTGACACTTCCAGATGTGGTTGTGTGAGAAGAAACATATACAGATTAAATGACCGTCCATCAGATTAAAATAATACTAAAAACACACAAATAAAATCCATGTAAAAGATTGACAAAGCATAACAAAGTTCATTCATTTTTAGCACACTTGTGCATTCTTCAAGTATCAATTTCAAACTGACAGTTTTCCCACCTTTTTACATTGTCACACCTGGCTGCCCAATAGCTATTGGGTGACCTTCTGTTTCCAGGGATACTAGCAATTTCTAGGTCAGGCAGGGTTTTCAGCAACAGAAGTGACCAGTACTTAGGTTACCATCACACTGCTCCGAAGATCCTCCCTGGGGTGGGGGACTGACAGCCGTGATGCCTGAACACCACTATTGAATTTATCCTTTAGAAAAAACTTGTTTTTATTTTTTTAGAATTTATCAAATAGTTCTCCTTTAAAACTGTCTTCAGATTGTGTATCCATTTTACTACACTCCTCTAACTAAAGACTGTATTAAGTTGAAATATCCTTATATTTTAGTTTTAATTTAAAAACACCCATTAATTAAATATAGAACTAAAATAAACAACTAAATGACTAATTTGGTTAATTTTATTGTAATTGGAATTTTTATAAATAAAAATACTTACATAATCCCAACAGAAGCTTACGTGACCTACTGTTCGGTCAAGGACACAGACAATGTGTCTCGCCATTTTTTTTACTGAAAGTACACACGTAAACCCCAGCGGGCACCTGCTGGAGGTTATATCTCCACTGTAAGTTGTCATTCTAATTTTGACCCTACCCCTCAGAAGATGGTAGAGGGGAGGAGGGTGGGACTCTCCCTGTTGGGATTATGTAAGTATTTTTATTTATAAAAATTCCAATTACAATAAAATTAACCAATTTTATTGCATAAAAACGTACTTACATAATCCCAACAGAAGCTTGAATGCAGCCCTGAGGTCCATGGTGGGTAGACTTCTGAGGACTGTCAAGTGCTATAGGAGAGTTCTTTAGGTATACAGATACAAAAAAATGCATACACAATATGTTATACTACAAACACTGTAATATACTACATATATGAATACTAGTATCATTATTACTGTCATAGTCAATACAAGTACTGTTAAAGTAAAAAGTAATTGTAATAAAGTAGCTGTAAAGTACTCACCCACTTATGAAAGCAGCATGCTGTACTGTACATCAAATAATATGTATGAAACCCTCCACCTTGTCTATACAGTAGTGCAGGGGTCAAAGGTCAGCTGTGCCCAGTTGAATAAAACTCCAACAGTCAGAGTGCAGCTGTCCCTCAAGCCAAGCAGCCATAACATGAAGACTTATCCATATTCTTGTTCCACAATCAAAGTCCTAGTACATTCCAGTCCAAATCCATATATCCTGAAAACATAAAGACTGATTATATTATTAAGTCTCAATTGTTCACTACATGCTGTGCAGACACAATGGGACCTAACTTAAAGATATCATCATTTTCCCAGCAAATATCCTTCAAATAAAAGTTTGTAAAGGTATTGTGGGATTTCCAGTAACAGGAGCTCAAGACCTGCTCTAAGGAGATACCTCCTTTAAATGCAAGTGATGCAGCCATAGCTCTAACATCATGAGCTCTAACCTGAGTGACCTGTTGATCAGCCGTATCTGAAGACTGATAGCAAGTTTGAATGGTGTGTTTGATCCACTGGGAAATGGTTATTCTTGTGATATCCTTAGAATAACCCTCCCTAAGGGATTTGGTCTTCTCTAAATAGACCTTGAGGGCCCTAACTGGACAAAGTGACTTGTCCTCCACCAGTGAGCTGTCCAACATGATAGTAAGGGCTGGTATCACTACTGGCTTAATGGAATCAGGGCCATCCGAAGCCAATTGGTTTTTAGCCAGGAAGGCCGGAGAAGGAGAGACAGTAACTTCTGACCAATTTCTCCTTGAAGAGACAGAAGAGTGAGTCCATGCATGTATCTCACTCCTTCTTTTTCCTGAGGCTAAAGCCAACAGGAACACTGTCTTGTAAGTTAGCCACTTCAAAGGAGCTTCTGACAAAGGCTCAAAGGGAGGTTTTGTCAAACCTAAGAGGACCAATGAGAGGTCCCATGTAGGTATGGACCTATTTGGTTTAGGTCTATCCCTGGTGAAGCTGGCAATAAGTCTATTCAGTTCTAGACTTTTTGAAATGAATTCACCCTGTGAACCCAAAGCATCAGCAATTGCTGTTCTGTAACCAGTGATTGTAGCTGGTTTAAGATTTTTGACTGTGAACAGGTAGTTTAAAAATTCTGCTACCTGGGGAACAGCTGTTGAGGTGATGTCCACCTTATTCTCTGTGCACCATTGCCCATAAATGGTCCACCTTGATTGATAGACTTTTCTTGAGGATTCCCTCTGAGGTGCCTTAATTCTTTCTGCCACCTCAGATGAGAATCTTCCAGAATTGGATTCCTGGAATCCAGAAGCCACACATGTAGATTCAGGTACTCCACGTTGTTGTGGAACCTGTTGGAATGTGGCTGCTTCAGAAGTGTCTTCCAGTGAGGGAGCTGTAGGGGTACCCTGGTCGAGAGATCCACCAGATCCCAAAACCATGGCATCCCTGGCCACCCTGGAGCCAGTACTATCATCCTGCATGGGTATGTTATTATTTTTTGAATTACTTGTGGCAGGATGGCTACTGGACAGAAGACATAGCCGTCTAGGCCTTCCCAACAGATATTCAATGCATCTATTTTCCAAGCCTTTCTGTCTGGGACAGGAGATACATAAATTGGAAGTTTGTAATTTAGATGAGTTGCAAAAAGATCTACCATTGGTGTGTGCCAAACTTTGCAAATTTGGTTGAATATCTGTTGGTGAAGTGACCACTCCGTCTGTATGACCTTGTCCCTTCGTGATAGAGAGTCTGCTATGACGTTTAGGGATCCAGGTACGTGTCTTGCCCTTATCTGGATTCTTCTGGAATTTGTGAATGCAAGAATTCTCCAGATAAGAGCACACATCTCTATGGAATGTGTGCCTCCTTCTTTGTTCAGATAAGCTTCTACTGTGCTGTTGTCTGAACAAATGAGCACTGTTTGACCTTGTAAGTGTTCCTGAAAGCCCTTTAGGGCTAGAAGAACAGCTTTTAGCTCCAATACATTGATGTGGAGCTGGGCTTCCTTGTTTGACCAGAGACCACTTAACACTATCTCGTTTAAGTGAGCTCCCCAGCCTTTTTGTGAGGCATCTGTAAACACCAGTGTGTTGTGTACCTGCGGATGGATAGGAGCACCTGCCATGAGATTTTTGATATCCTCCCACCACTTTAGGTGCTTCAGGAAATTTCCTGTTACTGGAATCCTTATGTCCAATGACTGGGGAAACTTCCAGTGCGACTTTAGGTACCACTGGAAAGGTCTCATGTGTAACCTTCCTAGTGGCACTGTTTTTTCCAAGGAAGCTAAAGTCCCTATGAGCGACATGAGCTTTCTTGGAGTCAAGACTAATGACTTTCTGATGGAAACAGTCTGAGCGTTTAGCCGATCGAGTTTCTTCTGGGTTGGGAACACTAGACCCCTCTGAAGGTCGAAATGATAGCCCAGAAAATCCAGTTTTTGCGTGGGTATCAATTCCGATTTTTGAAAATTGATAAGCCAGCCTAGTTCTTGGACCAATTGAACTAACTTTTCCGAATCTTGGAGACATTGATCTTTTGATGGTGACCGAAGAAGCCAGTCGTCCAGATATTGATGGATTCTGAGGTTCCTGGCTTGAGCTATGAGTTTGACCTCTTTGACAATGCGAGTGAACTCTAGGGGAGCTGTCGCGACACCAAAAGGAAGAGCTTGAAACTGAAAAACCCCTTTTTTGGTCTGAAATCTCAGATATTTTTGAGATTGTGGATGTATTGGAACATGAAAATAAGCGTCTGTGAGGTCTATCGAGATGACCCACTCCCCTTTTCGAATCGATTTCCTGATAGATTCGGCTGTTTCCATCTTGAATGTCGGTACATGTAAATGAAGGTTTAACATACTTAGATCTATTACTGGTCGCCAACGATTCATGGGTTTTGGAACCAGAAAAAGTCTGCTGTAGTATCCCAGAGTAGTGAGTTTTTTGACAGGAACTATCGCCTTTTTTGTAAGCATGGCCTGAACTGCCTCTTGGAGGGCGCCATCTTTGTTTTTGTTGTGATATTCGCTCAAAATGAGCGGAATTTTCGACAATTTTGGAAGAAACTTGAAGTCTAGGCGATAGCCATGTTGCAGTAAACTTACTACTCTGGGATGGGCGTGGTTTTTTGACCATACCTGCCAAAAAGTCCGCAATCTTGCCCCTGGGAAGTCATTTCCTCTTTCCACCTCTGCCTCCTCGCGATGCGCGCGCAGAGAAGTGGCCATAGGTTGAATTTTGCTGCGTTCGTTTGTCACGAAACGACCTGTTACCTTCCTGTGAGGGCTTTGGATGTGAAGACCTCCCGAAATCGAAATTCTTCACAGAGTCCCTGTATGACTTGGAATCAGATTCCTTCATTATTGACAATCTTTTTATCATGTTATCCTCAACCTGGGATAAAATATCCGAGTTGAAGACCTCCTGTTGGTCAAAATGGTCTGTATGCAAACTTGCCAAGTCCTTAGGACCTAATTTTGAGCTGCAGTCCTTCAATAAGCTGTCTCTCCTTGCAAGTAGCATATTGCAGGCCAGAGTCATATTCTGTTTGAGGACTGTATCCAGAGCTATTTCTAAGGAAGATGTGACAGAAGCCTGGAGTTGAGAGTATTTCATCATGAGATCTGCTGATTCCCTGATGGTTTCCAGATCTTCTGAACATTTGATCTCAGTAGCTAACTCCTGGATCCTATTGTTGAGTTCCTCAATAGCCATTTTAAACCATACAACATGGCCCAGGATTTGAACATTTTCTCTGCAAACTGTCTCCTGTACAATAAACTGCTTGGAAGGTACAGAGATTGAAGATGACAAAGACTTTACTTTAGCTATGTTGAAGTATGAGTCAGGAAGTTTAGGAGCTTTCAGAGGAGTATTTTGAGGAGAAGTGGTGTAATAAATCATGTCAGGCCTCTCAAAGGCCAAAAACTGTCCCTGAGATAGAGATTCAGAGCTGGACTTGTCTTTTACTGTTGTTCCAGAGGCCTTTCTGTATCTATAGTCCCACATGGACTGTATATCTTGAACAGGAGGTAAAGCCAAATTCTGTTTTCTGACCACCTGCTTTGAAGGTTTTTTAGAGAATGCAGAGGGAGCCACAAGGCACTCTACTTGTGGTACCTCTAAATCCAACAGATTCCTGATGGCATTGAGCATTTCCACGTAGGAAGGATCTAATTCCTGGGAATGAGTGTCTGAATCACCCTGAGGAGACCTGGATCTATGGCGTTTTGTAGCAGGTAAAGATGATTCCTCATCAGATAATTCCCCCTCTGAGGGGACTGGTCTGCTCTGGGAGGCAGGGGCACACATACCCTGCTCCTGAGAGTGTGGAAGAGTTGTTTTGGAAGTTGAAGGTTTATCCCTGCGCTTAAACTCCTCAAATTGAGAAGCCAGGGAAGATAACTGAGAATTCATAGCCTTTAACATCTCCTGAAGAGATGAATCAGGAGTAGAAGTGGAGGAAGTTGAGGACTTTGAAGGAGTTGGCTCATCCAACAGCGAGTCATCAAACTTATCAGAAACTTTAGTTTTTGAAGATTTCTTTCTATGAGGAATTTTCAAAGCACCAGCACAAATAGTACAGTCACTTTCCTTACCAATCACACACTTATCCTTCCCTTTCTTGTCGTTTCTGCATTTTAAACAGGCCTGATGGTTGTCCCAAGGCAACATATCACCTGCACAAATGGAGCATTTCCTTTGTTTTTCGGACATGGTAAAAAATCTTTGAAGATCCGAAAAGAACGCGTGTGTACTTGACGGCGGTCAAAATAAGAATGACAACTTACAGTGGAGATATAACCTCCAGCAGGTGCCCGCTGGGGTTTACGTGTGTACTTTCAGTAAAAAAAATGGCGAGACACATTGTCTGTGTTCTTGACCGAACGGTAGGTCACGTAAGCTTCTGTTGGGATTATGTAAGTACGTTTTTATGCAATAAAAATATTATATATCAGCCTGTCATGGTAATTTTCTCTAAATGGTTTTGTTTATTAATTGTACATTCTCATTTAATCCAATTGGTGTCCCAGTCTTGTGATTTGTCTTTACTTAGCTCTTTGATATTTAATCCTTTCAGTCAGAAAGAAGCCTTCCATGCTTCAGTAATCAATACAGGTTATTAAGATTGGAGAAACATTTCCCTAGCTATTATAAATTTAATTATAAAGGAAGCCATTCAGTTGGCAACTAAAAATGTCTTCTGTCAAAAATATTAGTCAAGCATGAATAAGGAAAAATTCTATCCATTTGTAAATAAAAACCATCCATTTTAAGGTCAAGTACATAGTTAAAGTAAACAACTAACTTAACTAATAAGTTAAATATATATTTTACCCCCCCCCCCCCTCCCCAAATATGAGAAACTGCTTTGACACGATATTACACAATTTTACTTATTAAACAATATACTTGTACATCACTTATTGGTTATTAGGTTGTTGTATTTTACCATAGAATGCACCTTTTCTCTCCTTAACTTATTCACACTGTGAAATTGTAACTCATCCTTCCAGTATACTTTATAGTGTTCATAAGTATGCTTTGTACTAAAGTTACAAAAAGTAACATAAGATGAGAAGTGAGACTTTAAATTGTTGAAATTTATATGTAAAGTTTCTACTTATTTCTAGTGTGATACTTTCAAGGTGACCCTTTATTCACTGATTTTAGTTTAGTGAATATGTGAAGCAACTGCTTGACAAAACCACGGAATCTGCGTATTCCATTAACATTTTAGGGAATACGCATATTCCCTGACCGCTTTAGGGAATACACGTATTCCCTTATTACACATATTCAATGTAACATATACCCTTATAGCACTAATGACCAAATTTTACAACATAGGAACATCAATTATATGTAATGGTTTATTGTCAAGTTGTATAATGAAAAATTGAACAAATACCACACAAGGTCAATATCATTTATTGTGGAGAGGTATAGTTAATGCATTCCCCTGAGGTTTTGAGCAAAACGAAACCTGCACATATACAGAATTCGTGCAAGCAACAATTAAATAGACCAAACTCTGTGGCATACAAAATACAGCTTGAAAATATATTTTCATTCCAAAAACATAATAGTTCATAATAATGACATTTAGATTATAATTGTCAAGAGTGTCAATTAAATAACACAAAATAAATCTGGTAATATTTAACTGAAATTGTCAACAATGTATTTAAAATGTTAGCAGTGAAGAACCTCTCAATTATCTTTTTATGTTCAAGTTAGTTATTAGTCATTAGTTATTATCTAGCAAGTGCTTGATGTAATGATGGTACAATTTTGAAAAGAAAATTGCAGATTACCTTATTTTGTGCAAATAAGTGTGTTTTTGCTTGCCTGTTAAGATCCCATTATGTTATTTCTGGTTGACATAAATATGCACCCGACCTGTCACCATTTTACATCAGTAATCCTTGCTTTCTGGCATTATCTAATAACGTACATATGTAACTACACATCTAGCGTCCCCTTCAGAAAGAAGGCCAAAATGCCAGCAGTACTCTAGCATAGTGCACAATTCATGCAAGTTCATAGACAAAAAAAGTAATCTCTAAAGCAATAGCATCGATTAGAGCTTATGCTTTAAATAGCTTATAATGTACCTGTTTGCCAAAGCCTATCTACCCCACCTTACTTTTCTTCTGGGATATGACCTATGTTAATGGATTTACTCTCATTGAATAGTTTTATGGATGGTTGGGCCATAGAATCTGTCACATGGCGTAGATTAAGCATTATAAAAGTTTTAATTAGATAAGAATGGACCCAATACTTTGTTCTCATCATCTCTCTGCCAATTTGTAAACTTCCAACTAGATACAAGGGAGTTGCTAATTATTCTTGCATGTCATGTCCAATGTCACAGGGGGAGATCAGAGAAGGTGGTGGCGATGTGACAGGATTCCATGGCTGGGTTCAAACGTACTACACAGAGCAGAACAATGAGTTTGTTTATGGCAATTCTGACAGGGATTGTGGGGTAAATATTGATAAACATAGCATTCATTTCTGAACTGCCACTTCTGTGTATGTTTATACTTTTATACATTTCATGAGCTCTGCAATATGTGTATAGTTTAAAATACAGCCAACATACATGAAAGTCTGGTGACAAAAAATGAAAAAAGATCTCTAGAAGTGTGAGCCTTGCTAGAGTTTGAGCTTAAAACCCAGCATGTGTATATTGAAAAACTATGACCGTGGAGACCCTATCAGGACATTGTAATTTTTATTTTACCTTGTACTAAGTCATGATTATGAGAACATCTCGCGAGCATGACATATTATGTGGTGATCACTAGAAGATCTTGGGAGCACCACTTATTATGTGGTGATCACTAAATGATCTAGTGAACATAACTTCATTATTAAGTAGTGATCATCAGATGATGTTGTGATCACGTCTTATTTAGTTGTGATCACCAGATGACCTGGTGATAGCCAAATGATCTTGTTCTCACCAAGTGAAATACGTGGATTTACTAAATAGTTTATTTGAATGTCTATGAGTTAACTATTCATAATAGCCAGTGACTGGCGATAAAACCACAATTGTAAATAAGTTCTTTAAATTGAGATTTTGCTCATTATGACCTGTATACATGGTTATCCGTAACATAGACATATACAATACATATACAAAAGACTGTATTAAATGTAGTCGCTACCACGAGTTTTAAAGGATTGTGTGATCTGATCTGTCTGAAAAATTACTGATGATTTGTCATTGAATGTATGACAGCACCTTAAGTTATGCAAAACCTCTTTAGTTTGGCCAAATTCTGTTGAATTGCATCAATAAAATATTGCCCTTTAATTTGGTTCTATCTTGAATTTCCTTCCAATGTCTAAAACAGTTTTTCCTGAAACGGTAAACATTATGTCTACTGAGAAGCATTTATATATCTTTGTACAAGTGCAACCTATACGTAACATAATTGCGTTTACTACACCTTTCAGGATGGCCTGGTTCTGCTAAATGACTTCACATACAGAGGTGCCTCCAAGTCCATCAGTTCTATCTGGATTGGCAGGTCTATAGAGGTAGAGTTTGCTCTCTACTCGGTTTGCTTCATGGCCAGACAGGGTCAGAACTGTAACATCTCTGTCGGAGGCAAACAAGTTACAGTCATCAACTTCACCATGAGCGGTGTCAGTCCAGATACCATAGGAACGGTATACCCTGAATGTTAAAAACCATATAGAGGCTACTTGCTGTGTAAATCATCTTTGGCATGTGTGATATTTTGTTGTACATGAGAGCATAATAAAGTGGTCAAAAATGCGTAAACTGGTCTTGTGTTGCACACATTATTATCTTTCTTTTACCCTTGGTTCCTAAACAATGAACTGCAGTATAACAGAATCAACTGTATTGTCAGCATTTGGGAAGTGTATCAAAATTGTTTTGTAAATTTGCATTAGTTCAGAGGAGAAACAAGCGATGATTTAATATGTATAAAACCCAGACGGGCAACCCTTCCATTGTTTCAACTCTTCATTATTTTTGCATAACGGAGAGTTAAGACTACATTATTTTCTAACAGTGGATTGTGGTTCAGTTCAATGGCCAGTCTGCCAAGAACAAAAGGGTACTTAGTATTTGGCACTCATCTTCAGCACAGTGCATTCAATATTGAAATGTTTTCACAACTTCTTTCATATTAATTAGTTCAGTGGGTACATTTACAAAGTCTTTTCATTTCTGAATGACATTCAGCATTCATAGAAAAATACCTCACGGAAAAATGCTACCTTGAAAAAATACTTCCTGACAAAACAAGCAATTTAATTTGTAAAGTTGGATATATTTTAATTTTTTGCATTTCTTTACAATCTGACTTTACAATAATCTTCTGTGAACTTAATCAAAGCAGCACCTAACTTTCAAACAAACTCACTGTGAAAATCTAACCCAGCATACTATATTAAAAGGAGTGTTTTTAGTGGCTCAAAATTTACTCAAGTAAAATGAGAAAAGAAACGTAGTGCAAAAATGCAGTTCTGAAATGCATTACTGCTGGGTTTAAATTTGATTTAAAATTTCAATGTTTTTAAGTTAAAAACAAAGATTTTAATTTATCTTATTACAGTTTGTTATATACTTCTAAAATGATACACTGTTTCTGGTTGAAATAATTTTTGTTCTTAATGTTGTGGATTAATTTTTATAGGTTTATTTGTTTATTTGGGGTTTTACGTCGCTTTCAACACTGTACAGGTCATATCACGACGGGTAGTTGGAAGGGCAGAGGATTTTTTTGTTTATTTGGGGTTTTACGTCGCTTTCAACACTGTACAGGTCATATCACGACGGGTAGTTGGAAGGGCAGAGGAAACCAGTACATAGAGTTCGCTAGGGTTGTGTACTGTAAACTGCCGACCAACGGTAAGCAACTACCAGCTTTCCCACTTAAGGCCGTTACGGGGATCGAACCCCCGACCTCAGAGGTGGGAGGCGAGAGTGTTACCACTCTGCCACCGTGGCCCCTGGAAGGGCAGAGGAAACCAGTACATAGAGTTCGCTAGGGTTGTGTACTGTAAACTGCCGACCAACGGTAAGCAACTACCAGCTTTCCCACTTACGGCCATGACGGGGATCGAACCCCGGCCGCAGAGGTGGGAGGCGAGAGTGTTACCACTCTGCCACCGTGGCCCCTAATTTTTATAGGAGGTATTACTGAAATATAAAATGTGGAGAAGGCATTCTTTCTATGAGACTTTTTTCCAGGAGAAATCTTTCCAGGAGGTGTTTTTCCTTGACTCAAAATTAAGAGACAAAGAAGCACACAAAATAAAAATCTTGAGAAACCCAAAAACATCAACACAAAATAAAACAAGTAAGTAATTCTCCAGTTTCTAGTACTTTCAATGCCTGAAATACAAAAATAATAGCTTAGTGTCTTAAAATAAGCACAGATTAATAAAGTAACATGAAACACTCACCACAACAAATTATCCAGAGCATTGTTAAATAAGCAGTCTAATTTTTTTCTGGAAAGTGCTTTCTGTCAGTCACAGATCCATATCTTATCGATTTTCATTATCCATGGTTAAATTTTGTGCCAGTCAGATTATATTAAAACTTTTCAAGCTTTATCCAAAATTGTATTTTCCCATAAAGGAAAACCAGTGGTACACATGGTGAAACAATGTTGATTGTGTATTGAGATATAAAAAACAACCATAGAACAAAATTAGTGAAAACCTCATATGGTGTGCACACCAAAGGAACATTGCAAAGCTTGTCCAGGTTGATCATTTGATACAAGGTGTTGAATTAATAAATTGGTTTTAATTTACTGGGCAGGTATTCACGAAGGGTCTTAGACTTAGCCAGGTCTTAGGCTTAAAACCAGTCTTAAAATTAAGACTTTTATCTCAGCTAAGTTTTGTCTTAAAACCGTATTCACAAAGGGTGACTTAGCTAAGTCCAAGATTATCAAATAACCACAGTGGTTTTCTCTGTCATGTAACCTTTCTTTTCTATTCAAACTATACTATTGGTGACATATATCCTTCATTTAATGCATTTTATCTAAGGAAAAGAGCTGTTTTGAAATGGAAAACCTTGTTACCACATATAAACTTCTAAAGACTGCTTTAGTGAGATGTTCTGTATAATTATACTTTATTTACAGCCATTTCAAATTTTGAAGTGAAGAAAAATTGATGGCGTCCATATTTAAGTCCTCTTTACAAAATTTAAGCCCACTACTAACCAGTCTTAAAGTTGAGCCCTTGGCTAAGCCTAAGACCAGTCTGAAATTAAGCCTGAGACAAAAGTCTTAGCAGGTTTTGGGCAGAAACTTGAGACAAAAGTCTCAACTTTAAGCCTAAGCCCTGGCTAAGACCTTTCGTGAATACGGGCCCAGGGTTTTATAATAGATAATTGCCTCGTGGCGCTTCCATTATGTAAACTTAATGATTAAGTTTACATAATGGAGCACCACTTGGCCATTATCTATATATTAACTCTTGTAAATAAACTATTATGCACCTGAAAAAGTGCTGCTAGGAAGTGATTTTGATATCTGCTAATTTCTAAATAGCAACAAAATTTGGCCAGATAAAAACTCTCTGAAGCAGACGCTAATAAAGTGCTTTGACATATTACACACATCACCATACAAAATATGTCTGCATTCACGTCTTATATGACCATAATTTGACATAACTCACTTGGTTCTGGACAATTTGATCATAACATCATATAATCAGACAAGTGATCCTCACATGTTTTAATTTCAAACTGGCAGATTGTAAAAGTCGTGGACCCTTTTAGCCTTTTGCACCAAATTGATCGAGCACTGATAAACCATATATTAGAGGAATACAAGGGGGCCATGGTGGCAGAGTGGTAACACTCTCGCCTCCCACCACTGAGGCCGGGGTTCGATTCCCGGCACGGCCTCAAGTGGGAAAGCTGGTACTTGCTTGCCGTTGGTCGGCAGTTTACAGTACAGAACCCTAACGAACTGTATGTACTGGTTTCCTCTGCCCTTCCAACTACCCATCGTGATATGACCTGTACAGTATTGAAAGCAACGTAAAACCCCAAATAAACAAACAAATAAATAAATAGAGGAATACAAAATGGCCAAACTGGTCCCAACTTCAAAATGAGAGGAAACATTGTGCCCTGTGCTTGAAAAAGAGGTAAGACTGTTGACATGTAAAGGATCTTACTTGTATACTGTGCAGGTGAAAATATACACAATGCATTTTTAATTTTAGCTATTTTAGTAAGTGGGTTTGAATTGTGAAAATTAATTCTCATTGGAATTTTGAATCTATGTTATAATCACTTATTATAAGACTACACTTAGGCCCAGCCAGACTACTATGATTTTAAGATCTTCCTTCATGGAACGAGACATACCGAATGAGGGAAGAAAATGGGTGTGGTTTTATGTGATCTGTGAGACACAGAAAAATTCCTTTGTTGAACCGTTTAGAGTTCTGTCTTAGCTTTGGATTATACTTTAGATATTTTCATGCACTTTATTTGCTTCCAGCATTAGGGGAGAAATACAGCAAAACTTCCCTTCAAAAATGTGTTATATTTTAGAGTTCTGGGCCAAAGTGAGCCTAGATATTTTAATATTGGTGGATTTATGACAGAATGTGTTCCTGCAGTCTTCCACAACTGTTCCATTGCTAAGCAACCTTTTGATAATTATCATCATCTTTATGCGCACTCCAGTGTCACAATTACAATATTAACTGGTACATATATTTGAAGATTAATATGGGCACACAAATTTAAATATATGAAGTTAATTGTAGCATTTATAAAAATAAAGAGAACAGTGAGAACAAAATATCTATGCACATAGATTATTTTAAGAACAACAAGAATTCCAACAGCAAGTTGCTTTCTAAAACACTCAGGAAACCATTGTTTTTCCTAATAAATAACATTTCTTTGATGCTATGTATACATAACTGATAATTAACTTCATATTTTGTTTTATATTTTTCCTTTTGATAAGTGTGTAGCATACTGGTGTTATACAAATCTTTATCAGATTTAGATGCATCCACGTAACATTTACTCCAGATGTAATTAAGATTATTACAAATCATTGACCTCTTTGCAGACAGCACACGCTGACCACATAACTTCACAGCTTGATTACTACTTTTTAATACAGATTGGAAAAAACTTCTAAAACCTTTTCTGTTGATGAAAATCTATGGGAATATCATTAACCAATATATGGAGATACTTTCTTTGTGTTTTCTTAGGCAAACCTAGTAACTAATGTATACATTTTCATCACGTTGTAAAGAATCTGTTTATAAATTGAAAGAGACATTCTGTAAAACACATCCATACAAATCCATACAGAAAAAAATAGTTTTAAATAGCTTATATTTAATCTCATAATCTCATCACAGGATCTGTACGGCTTCAAGATCATTCCGATTGAAAAGATGTACCTCCCGATCCCAGTATATTGGGGATAGGGAGCAAGGTTTATGATATATTGCAGAAATGGAACAGCCTCAATAATTTCTAGGCAAGGTTTTTTATATATAATATTATGCTTAATTTTAATCATTCTTTGTACATTTTCAAACACAAACTCAGATTCCGTAGAAGGTTTTATATTTTATAATTGTGTTTTTTTTAGTTTGAAATTAAATTTTTCCTGGTTCTGGAAGAAGTAACAAGAACCTGAAACCTTTCCCCTCATAACACAAACAAGGAAGTTATGTCACTTTCAAATCATTTGAATAATTTATATACACATTTTAGAAGACACAAACCAAATCACCCCATAACGTTTGGGATTAACAAAACCGTATTTGAAGGTATGTTTTATATATGTTACAGTAATATATGAAATCAGTAAATACTTATATTTACTGGTTTTTGATCCAGTGAAGAGGAGTATTTACTGAAATCACCACAAATTAAGACTTTATATCTTTAACAATTGGGTGTTATCTACGATGTCTTCATGTTAACAGTTACTATCTTAAAATTTAAATGACTTTGTCATATTCAAACCAGTTAACTTGTGAAATAACACCGATCATAAATCAGTAAATATGCATATTTGCTGAAAATTTTAGGAAATACGCGTATTTACTTTCACATATTTACTGTAAAACATACATTATGAATCAGTGATGTGAATGTCTTCACATGAAAATTATTTATCGAATCGATCACTAGCAATTGCAGTTGAAAATTAAAGCAACATGGTATATTATTACGTTATTTAATGAAAATATGATTCTTTGTGGATTTAGTAATTCAACAATTAGATTTATCAAACAAAACGGATACATACACCTTACCTTTATTTTACAAGAATAGTTTTAATTAGAAGAAAATTTGAGTGGTTTTTAAATTTTCAGAATTTTACAACAATTATTGTACATTATCTAATCTAACTTGGGCTTCTTAGTGCTTAATCTTCACTTTAGTAAGTGGCCTTCAAATCATGAAGACAGCCAAATTTCAATATCAAGGGGCGGAAAAAGGGCCAATCACCACTGAAAAGATCAATGAGATATTGAAAACTTAAGGTGGGTATGCCTTGGTGGTAGAGACTGGAGTTATGATGTGATTATTTGCATGTTAGGGCAAAACATAGCTACTGATGTGACCTTTGTAGTGTGTCCAGTGAATGGAATTCTTCTATCCAACATACTAATGGTAACTCTGATGTCAAACATGAAACTGAAACAGTGAAAGGTCACAAGTAAATAATTGTTGATTTGATAATTAACATTAAAAATGTTTGGGTCAGCTAACAAGTCAGCTTTAAATGTTCTATAAAGGCTGGCTAAATGTTAAATATGGATTCATTATCTATAGTGGTGGTGGACCAGTTCACGCCCGTGTACCTATTCACGCCCATGCCTAAATTTATTCAAAACAATCCCAGTTACATAATAAATTACTAATCTATATGATCAATTTGATAATTATCTATGATGTGGTAAACATCTTTTCCATGAAAAATTATAAATCTCTGCGAAAAATTGAGGGTGGGCGTGAATAGGTACACGGGCGTGAATTGGTCCACCACCACCATGTAACTATCTATCGAGTAAATGCAGAGCCCAAATGGATAATGTACCATGGTGTAATTGGATAACTTTATTTTATTGGTTTTTATCTTTCCTTTCAGTACCACAACACCCATTACCTCCATGGTGAATCTTTCATATGTTCAGTAAACCTTTATTAAAATCTTTTTACACGGTTGAAAATTATTTTTAAAAACCATATTCTGTGTGCCTTTTTCTCAATGAAATTTTAGTAGTAATACTATTGATTACTAGTGTGAACAGTTTTCCCCGTTCTTGCAAATATCCTTCAAGCTGAGGCCAATATGAAATGTTAAAAGGGACTTCATGCCCAAATAAATGGTATTCAAATAAATCCAGTTACTGTAACATATAACAAAATTTAACAACTGTCAATTTTTAAATTAATAATATGTTACCATTGTTATAATGATGTACTTAGTATTTATCTTTCATTTAGTCCTGATTTCAGTTTGACTTATATGATCTCTTGTATATATCAACTAATTAGCCGTTCACCTGTGTTTTAGGCTATGTTGTGTGGAGAGCTACATGAAGAAGGGAAAATAGTGATAGAGGATATTGAACCAAGGGCTTTCAGACAGATGTTAAAGTAAGTGAAGGTAAGTAATATTTCTTATCCAGGTACTTGTAAGAATTGTAATACAATCAGGTAAATTAAGTTAAATGTGAATAAGATTATATAGGAACTTGGGCCCATGTGGTCTAAATGACGATCAAGGTTAGCTAGTTAATCAGTTCACTGTTACATAATTGAAAAGCCTGGCAGATGATAATAATAAGGAGTAACATAACAAGTTCAGCCATAGATATTATACAGAGCATGGTGATTACTTATTTTGGGAACCTTTGAACCAGGGTAAAACGTTGAACCTGATGTTGAAATAAGTACATACTACAAATTTAAGTATTGCACCAGACATACACAAGCAGATGGTTAAGTGAGTATGAATAAGACATTATGGCAAAACCAGTCAACAGCAGTAAGGTTATAAATTCAGGGTTTTTGATTATTTTTTGTTGTGTGACTCAAAAGTAGTAAGGTTATAAGTTAAGGCTTTTTTTATTTCTGTTAGAGGGAGGGCGCATGGATGTGGGGTGGGGTAATGGTTGGTCAAACTTTGTTTAATTATGTTAAGTCTGACATATTGATATAGATAATTCGTTGTTTAAGAAGGTTATTTTCAATTCACCAAGCGTACAATTTCAAAAATATTTTTATTTCGTTTTCAAAGTACATTATTGGTTTACAATGGTTGGATTGAAACAATATTTAGTAAAAATATTCACTATAAAAAGTAATTGTGATACAAAATATCTTATACAAAAACTCCTTTCACAGACTATGATTGTATGAAAGTATTTGTACGATAACACAAAGTAGTGAACACAAGGGCCATATCACACAGACAGTGGACTAAGTTTCAGGAATGAAACCAAGATTCAGAGTCAAATTAATACGTTGGGAGAGGACAGAAAAACCAATCTTGAATAAAAGACATTCTACAATAAAATAAAGCCTATCCTAAAATGTTTGTAAGCTATTTATAATCTTTAATTTGTTATGAATCTGTAGTTTACTGTACTTATACAATAACCTATAAAATTACAAACAACTACCAAATTTCTACTTTGTCTTGTTTTAGTTATATATACACACCGATAAAATAAATATCCAACCAGAACTTGCACTGCCAATTTTTGGCTTGTGTGGAGTGGGAAAAGCATCAACAGTCACCAGAATCAATAGGGGAACAACTACCTCTTGCTTTGGGAGATTGTGTGTCTAAGATGAGATCCAGGATTTGGTTTCCAAGGTGTCAACCACTGGGATGTTGCTCCAAGATGAAGAACTGGCCATTTTTTCGGGCACTGTCCAGTCAAAATATGCGCCAAGTACTGACCTAAACATATTATTTACAGAAAAAGATTACAGAACAACACTTAAGATATGTCAATTTGACTGATCTTTTTTTTTTTTTTTTTTTTTGTTGTTTATATTGAAAATTTTAAAGTTGTCAAACTGACTTTGGTTTTTGTTCGACGTCACCTAAAAAATAACTAGAAAACTCTGTGGTGGGGATGTGGTTGAGTCGGGTGTTTGGGATAATTCCGGATTTTGGGAGGTAAGCATTGTCATTGTTTGATTTCATCTAAAAATGTTGTATAGATTAAATATCGCCCAAGAAGCTGTCAAAATATTTCATTTTGTATTTATAAGGGACTGGTATACTGATAACCTCACTACAACTATTGTAGAATTTAGAAAACATTTCTATTACTTTATTACTTTGATGCAAATAAGGGGGTTCCAATAAGATATGATTCGAAAGCATCCGATGTTTAGGTAGATGATGCAGCTTTTAGGTGTAAAATAACATTTTCGGTTATTAGAATTCCGTTATGGACGTCACAATTTTTATTTTGGCAGCTGTGGTGATTATTGTAATCATCATATGTGTACTGTACTTCAGTAAAACTACTAAAACAAATGGTAAATAGTGACAGAGCCATAAGCATGAAAATAAATTAAATTTAACGAAAAGTTAAAACGTTTCACGTTTGTAGTGTGAGCGATAATATAATTTCTTTTCACAGTGGTGCAATAGTACTAGGGTCAGTGTCCCTTGAGAAAAGTTCCTGTGAATTTTTTTTCCTTTTACCTGTTTCTACGCTATAGCGCATACATAGACCAAGTTTCTGTCCCGTTGCCAATAAGTGAATTCACAGTTTCAATTGCCTTGAAAGGTGAAGTGGGTAAAAACAAACAGAAGAACCAGGAAGTAGCGAAAATATAATTTATGTGAATACTATATATATACAAATGTTAATCATAAAAATTATAATGGGAATAGTGTAATAAATTAAAATGAATAAGTTCTGTGTACAATATGGAATTTATGCGAGATATTTGCAGCAGTTTTTATAATACGTCCCCTATTTTTGCCCACCATAGGTGAATACTATGTATTCAAATCTATCTACTCTCAAAAATTATCATCAGTGCAAATATTTCTAAAACTGTAACCTAAAAATATTTCATATATATTATTAGAAATAGAGTTTGACATCCATTGGTGCCCCTTGTGACATACTTTTGGGTGTTATTTTGATATATTTATATATTTTACTTGTTCAAACTAAATGGTGGAAAATAAAAGCCAAATGTGACCCATGAAAAGGAAAAAAAAATAAATATATGTTTCACTTATGAAGTCTTTTATTTTCAGCCTAATAAACATTTTTTTAGCTCTGAATGTCCGCTCAAAAGATGAAAACCATACAATAACAAGACATTTCTAACCCCAGTTATATTATGAACCATAATATAATTTCTACCTGTGATAACACATGACTTCTATTTGAATCATAGTATTTTTGAGATATGATATTTCATATCAATATAAATGTTGGATATGTATTTTCCTTCCATATATTTTAAAATAAATAACAATTATATTTTTATTAATTCACAAACATAAAGGGTATCTTAACTAGGTTCAATCCAAGGGCAAAGGTTTCAGATTTGTTATGGTTTTAACTGTACTCTATCATTAATCATAATGGTGCCATTAAATTATTTCAATTTTTGAAGGATTTTCGATCACTTTTCTTTTTTTGAGGCCTTGGTGGAGGTATGTGTACTCTAAGTACTCTAATTTACACATGCAGTATATGACACCATCTGACCGACATTGGCTATTTGTAATGTATGCATGGCAAGTTTCTGCTACCCTTGGGCCAAGTTATTGGGCTATCTGTGGCTTTCTAACGACTGCTTTGGGCTGCTTATTTTTAGATCTGACCTCTGTTGGCCCAATTTTGGACCAATGTTGCAATACTCTCTGACTATTTGATTGTTTATTGTTGGGTGGCTTGGCCAGTTCTTATCTGATCACTGAAGTTAAGAAGTACTGGACTTTGGTTACTACTTGTATGGGTGACCATCTGAGTTCTGGCCCCATATGGGCCGATGCATAGTGAGTCAGTTGATCACCAAATGGTGATCCTCTTGCAATATTTTTGGTCATTAGAATATGAAAAAAAATCTTTAATGTATGAATACAATTTGCCTTCAGCAACCTGTCTCATATAGTGGGTATTTTTTACTTTTTGTATTGGTATTTAAAGTCACTGAGGACCTTATTTTGATGTATTGAAGTACACATGGAACTAGTATTCACAGTTTTCCACATTTTTACCTTATTTTTAGGATTCTGTGTGAATGTAAAATTAGTTTTGTTCGCCACTGAAGCTGGCCATACTGATACACTAATAGCGTAAAAAAAATACCTTCAAAAATTGAGATTTGAGGTCTTTTAACACCCAATACTAGTAATTAAATATTGTCCATTTTCTATTTTTCTATAAACATATATGACAAAATCCCCATATATTTACATCAGTACTTTTGAATTTGATGGCTTTGAAGTCCATATTTAAAATTTGAACATTGAAGAAGTAATTAAGTATTCAGGGACAGCAATGAAAAATGTAAAATCCAAATTTTATTTTTTAACGCCAAATGTTCATGGCTTTTAATGCAATAAAAACGAGCAGAAGCTCTGTTAAAATATCTTTGTAATGATGTACATATAATATTTTTAGGTTTCACAGTTTTCATAAAATAATAACCTCAATTCGGCACTTGTTGATGCATTTTGAATACTGGGGATCCCCTAATTTCGCCCACCTAAGAAAGATCAAAACAACATTTAAAAATATCATTCACAAATAAAAAGTGACAGTTTTGTACCTCAATATACCGTATTTTTTCAAAATATGGCCCGGGCGTTAATTATTTTCAAATGGCATCAGGCCAGGCATTAAATTGAACCAGGGGTTCTTTTGAAATACAAAAAAACAGTGTTATAAATTGTAAACAGTGTGCTTGGTACCAGGCGTTAATTTGAACCAGGCGTTTATTTGAACCTGGGCGTAATTTTGGAAATTTACGGTATATATTTTAAGGTAAAGTATTTTGTTTGTTTTGTGAGGAGAGATGCATTATTTTTGTGTTTTTACCATATAAAAATCACTTCCTGGTTCGATTACAGACGTTTGTTTTTACCCACTTGACCTTTCAAGGCTGTGTGCTGGAGCATGCACAGACGAAACCGTGATTTGGCTTATTGCTATTGATACACTGATGGACGCAATGGCAGCCATTCTTTGCGAATTTCGTCATTTCTACCTAAACTAAGCAAAATGAGGTATGTTGGTTTACTGTTCACACCCCTAGTATTATCCATATGAAAGTTTTAACTTTGATGATACATTTCAATAGGTATTCTTTTGGGAAAAAGTTTTATTATGTTTTCCTACTTTAAACAAAAATTATAAAATGTACTCGTACTTGTACTCATACATTTTGGATGTACTTGTACTCAAGTATATTGACTTGTACTTGGCCCCTACCCTGCAATGGCTAACACTCACCATTGCATCCATCAGTATATCAATAGCACCATGATGACGGGACAGAAACTCGGTCTAGCGCATACACAGAAATGGTTGTATTGTCACCTAAAAATCTAATAATAGTCATAATTTTGTAAGTTAAAGTACTTCCAGTTATCGCCAACAATAAATTATACATTTATATTTCAATAATGGCAAATAATTTTAAAGCTTTTTGTTTTATATTTGTTCTACTTACTTTGAAAAATATAGTTTTACCTTATTTTCAAGACTTGGGGTGACCAAAAAAAGTCATGTATATTTGAATTCTGCCTGGCAATAATTGGTACCCGGCGCTAATTGGTAGCACTGTAGTATCAATATTTTTACATTGTAATTCTTCAATAATCATGTAACAACAGTAAGCCTAATCAGCATATCAAGTACGAATGAAGAAATATTTGCATCTTCCATTTCGGGAAAAACAAACCTCGTAGATATGAATCAGGAAGTGATTGTTACATTGTAAAAAATAAAATGAAGCCGTCTTTTCTTGCATAACACAATGTGAATTTAATTTTTATTAAAAAAAGACATTTTAATTATATCCCCAGACGAAAGTCGGGGATATATTGGATTCAGGTCCGTCGCGCCGCCGCCGCCGCCGCCGTAGAAATTTCCTTGTGGACGCGATAACTCAAAAACAAATTAATTTTTTTTTTTCAAACTTGGTACACATGTTAAGGGTGCCCAAAGGAAGATCCCTATTTTAAGGTGACCTTAAACTCCCAGTAAAAAAGAACTTATGGCCACCTTAAGGTCAGAAATTGCACTTTTGGCCACTTAGAGCCCTGTAGGTCACAAACTATGATGCTCAGCTGGCTGAAATTTTACCTGACAACACATTAATATGTTCTTAGTACATGTGCCGAAAATCATGACTTTAAGTTGAGGAGAAAATTGTGTTTGAGGCCCATAAATACCCCCACTTAGGGATTTTTTGCTATACTTTACACATATTTTGCCCTATAATTTGGAAGTGATAATTCTGATGAGTCTCAAACTGCGCTAGGTATAACTTTGATATGTAATCCTTGTCTGTAGAAAATTTTAGGGCTGTAGGTTTACCCAAAGGGGTCGACTTAAGGTCTCAAAAGTGCCCACAGAGACCCAATTTATGCACTTTTTGTCACTTTCAAGCACTGTAGCTTTCAAACTATGTCTCTCATCTAAGTTAAATATCATCTGGGAATATATCTATGTGTTTTCTTATATGTGCCCCAACATTTAGGCCTTTAATAGACAGTTAACCTGTGTATCAGGACCATAAACACCCACCCGAGTGACCCTTATAAGACATTTTTCACATCTTTTTCCCTGTAACTTGGAAATGGTAAGTCTGAGAAGTTTCAAACTGTATTAGATATATATTCTGTGTGTAATCTTAGTATGTAACAGATTTTAAGTCTGAAGCTTTAATTTTGAAGGTCAAATTGAGGTCTCTAAAAGGCTCCCAAAGACCCAATATTTGGACTTTTTGCTACTTTTAAGCCCTGTGACTGTCAAACTATGTGACTGATAGAGCTCAAATCCTATCTGAGAAGATATTAGTATGTTATTTTTATATGTGCCAAAAATTAAGGCTTTAAGAAGACATTTAACCTGTGTATGAGGACCATAAATCCCCACCCGAGTGACCATTTTTAGACATTTTTCACATATTTTTCCCTGTAACTTGGAAATGGTAAGTCTAAGAAGTTTCAAGCTGTATTAGATACATATTCTATGTGTAATCTTAGTATGTGACAAATTTTAAGTCTGAAGCTTTAATTTGAAGGCCACATTTAGGTCTCTAGAAGGCCCCATAAAGACCCAGTATTTGGACTTTTTGCCAATTTTAAGGCCTGTGACTGTTAAACTATGTGACTGATAGAGCTGAAATCTCATCTGGGAATACATTATTATGTTCTTTTTACATGTGCCAAAAATCAAGGCTTCAAGTAGACATTTAACCTGTGTATGAGGACCTTTAACACCCACCTGAGTGACCCTTTTAAGACATTTTTCACATATTTTGCTCTGTAACTTGGAAATGGTAAGTCTGAGAAGTTTCAAACTTTATTAGATACATATTCTATGTGTAATCTTAGTATGTAACAAATTTTAAGTCTGAAGCTTTAATTTGAAAGCCACATCGAGATCTCTAAAAGGCCCACAATGACCCAATATTTGGACTTTTTACCACCTTTAAGCCCTGTAACTGTTAAACTATGTGATTGATGGAGCTGAAATCCCATCTGGGAATGCATTATTATGTCCTTTTTACATATGCCGAAAATCAAGGTTTTTAGTAGACATTTAACCTGTGTATGAGGGCCATAGACACTCGCCCAAGTGCCTTTTTTGACATTTTTTCCGTATTTTGCCCTGTTATTTGGAAATGCTTAGTGTGACAAGTCTTAAACTGTATTATATATGATTTTTGTTTGTTATGTATGTCCCCCCAAAAAGTTTCAGATCTGTAGTTTAATTGCTAAGGTCTCTTTAACAATTGTAAAATGCCCACAGAAACCCAATTTATGGATATTATGCCACTTTAAAGCCCAGTAACTGTCAAACTATGTGGGTTATAGAGCTGAAATCTTTGAATTTTTAAAAGGAAATGCCTGTCTATTTAAATTTTGAATATTAATAATGTTATGGCTATCTTAGTCTTTTAAGAACTTATTTTTGTGTGTTATACCTCTGCTTGCTGAGTTTTTCACTTTTTAAAATGAAACTGGTGAAACATATTGAAGTAGACAAAATGGACACTTTAAGTGAGCTTTAAGTCCCAATATTAATGAAATTATATCCTTATGTAGTAACACTAGGGGATTTTTAACCCTCAACTAGCCCAGTTTTATTCAACTTGCCTCAGTTAATTTTGGCACAGCTCCTACAGTTATGAACTCATTTCAGTTGATAATCACATACTTAAAATTCTCAATTCTTTTTGTATTTGAGTACCCCTTTTATATAGATTGTTTGTTTACCATTTATGCTCAACCCACATCCCCCACCCGGATTCCACCCACCTCTGGGACCTCCAGCTATATTGAGTGACACTAAATAAACAAAGGTATTTAATGATATCAGATGAGAAACAAAGAACTCAATGGGGTTGCAGATCTTGTGTAATAGTGAGAGAGGTGTGGAGAAGGGGAGAGGGGTGGGGGTGGGAGGTGGTGGGCTTCATTACATATAACACAAAGGGGAGTCAGAACTGAGATTGTGTCACATATTTAGGTTGCATATATATGGACCACATATATAGGTATAGAGGAAATGAATAACTGAAAACAATTTGCAAATTCTAAAAATATATAATAAAATAATAATATAAATAATTTTTTTTTAAATAATATTTTATTTGTGAACAAATATAGAAACAGATATGCGCTTTTGGGATTATGAATTTTAGAATGGACATTGAATCATCAATCATTTAAATACTTTAAAGGAAGATTGAAAAATATGATGAGTTGAGTTAAAAATAATATTTTATTTGTCAACAAATATAGAAACAGATATGCTCTTTTGGGATTATTATTTTAGAATGGACATTCAATCATCAATCATTTAAATACTTTGAAAATAGGTTTAGAGTTATCATTGCAGGAAGATTGAAAATATAATTTGAGTTATGTATTCGGCGTCTGGGGATACACCATCTTCCTTGGGGAGATATAAACAGAGTAGATTGATGTGCTGAAGTTCATATAATAATGGGTAATTATGTTTTAAAAAATTCCCGATCAAAACCTGTGGCGTGAGTGATGACCTGTCTGGGGATATGTTGGCGCCGAGTTGGCCCAATCTAGTTAATATATGTATTTTTTTTTTTGTAACAAAGTAGCATGTATTATACATTCACAGGTGAGGTTCCAGTATGACATCAATACCATTTTGAAGCAATTTTATTGTAGATTTATTTAACCCAGTTGTTTAAGGAAATTATTTATCAATTTACTAAAATCTAAAAAATTATATAAACTAGCTTTGTAGTTTGTACACTAGAGGTAAGTAGGTAATTGGAAAGCAAAACATAACTTTAAATATCATATTTCCTTTTTGTGGATAGATTTTAACGCAATAAATAAATATGAGCAGAAGAAATGTTGTTTTATCTTTCCAGTTATGTAAGGTGTATGTCTGTGGATAAATTATTATTTTTTTAAATATTTGCAAATGATGGGTATCTGTACACAGTAATCATCTACTTAAAAATTGGATGAAAAAATAGAATAACATATGGAATAGAATGGAATAAATTCCTCTTGTTTTGATATTTATCATCAGACTAGCTTGTCAAAAGTGAAATAAGCTCTTAATAATAAGATTTTTTAAAATACTGTAACACAAATATATCAAAACAATAAGAGATTGTAATTTAACCCTTCCATGAACACTGATAACAAGACATATTCACAAAATTTAATGTTTTCAGTGTAAAGTTTTATGTTCTAATGTAACACAGACACCGGATTTGTATATGTAAGTTTTATTGCATTGAACTGTGCCTGAAAAAAAGTATAAATATATGAAAACAAACTAGAAAAATTTGAAAAGAAATGTTATGTCTAACATGCTAAAACTCTAAATTTTCTACCTTAAAATTTCAAAATTGTTATGGAATATTTCACATGGCTAAATAATTTTATAACACAGAATCCATCAGAAATGATGCAGATGTGAACCTGCAAGAGCAAATTCCTCCACGCAGGGAAGCAGTGGCAGTAGCTGGTGCGAGAAGACGTACAGGGAGGGCACGTTTGCAAAGGACCACCAGAGATGATTCAGGTAAATTAAGTGAAACAAAGCGGTGTTTGGACTGTTCACAAAAATCAAAATAGGTTTCTAGGGCTTTGAAACCAAAGAAAATCCGGTATTTGGGAAGCTTGTCAGTGATATTGTGAGACTCTAATAACGAATGTACATGAGCCATAACTTGAAATTTGAAATGTTTTTGTGAGATTCTTTGAAGTTAATTAACTATAATTTTTACCCAATATAAAAATGTGTTAAACTGCGCCAAAGTTAATTATTTTTTTAAAATTCATGTACCAACAGTTAGCCTAATATAATGATGTTTTCAATAACTGTTTCTTAAATATTTTTGGTTCTAATATATTTACAAGGATAAATTTCATAGTATAAGCATTGTTCAGCACAAAAAATACTGCTGCATATCAACTAATGACATTGCAAGGTATTTGAGCATAGCCTGGCATACAGTGGAGATATCCAGGGGAGTAAGAAGTAAGTGTTGGTAGATTAAGTGCAAAAAGAACATAAGCCACACCTGTATGCACATCTACCCATGGTTACTGTCTTAAAGATTATCCCTACACTATGACTTTTGCCCATTGTTTGTTAGTTTAGCACCTAAGTAGCCCCTGCAGGGAAGATATTTTCCCTGCAAAGCAATGATTTAAATAGATTAGATTTCATTAACATGTATGGAAAGTCTTGATGTGCAGTATATGTATAGTTGTTTACCAATTTATTAACTAAATCAGTCTGTACAAAATGCTTTATGTGTATTACATGGTCAACAAGTTCAGGTAATCCACACACTACCTGAAAATGATAATCCTGACCATTTTGTTTTCAGATGAAGACGAAGAAGGTTTTGAGCATGTTGCACTTCCTGAGGGAAAGATTGGTGCCAAAAAAATGAGGAAACTACAGGAGAAAGAAGAAAAGAGAAAGATGAGAGAGGTCAGACAATGCAGGTCTTTGAATTAGAAACTGAGATTGCATAAACACAAACTGTCATTTTTCTTGACTAATTTGTAAAGGCCGATATCTTTGGTTGAAAAATCTCAATCTCTGTTGATAACCATACCTGCAATAACTTTTGTTTGATAAAATATTTTTTAGTTGTACATTCGATGGTACACATATTTTAGGGATGGGTCGGTATAAAAAATGTGTTCATCTGGAGGCTGCCAATATAAAACTTTTTGGATTCTGGAACTCAGTGTCTTAGTTCATCCCAATCAAACACAGATGTGTCATAGCTTATGTCAAAATATGACACTTCTGCTCGTCAAAATTACTGTGAAAGGCTGCAAATATACAGAAATATGGGATACGAGTGTGCACTTTCTTTAGATTTAGGGTATGTTTTCAGTATTTTAAGTTTTCCTTTAATTATTTGTGGTGACAAGACAAGTGGCACTTGTAAAATCTTGTCACAGTCTTTCAGTAAAAATGCTCTCTATACTGAGACACTGGGCCTACCAACTCATATTTAACATATTTTATGAAATATTCTAAAATGGTACGCTGCACAGTGAGTGACCTTAGACACGTTTTTTGCACAATGCTGGAATCGCGAATATAGAACGTTAAATAAAACAACGCTGTTGAATTCTGCGTGCATAGTCCCTTTGCGTACAAATGCAAACAACTTGTGGTAAAATAAAACGTAAATTATATGCAGCAAATATGAAGTCAAATAATTCAGTGGGGCTTTTTATCAGTATTTCATTTAAAGATCGACTACCCATTAATATTTATGAATTCTGTGGGGATTATCTAACAATATTTTAACAAAGGGCTGTTTGCACATCCATCACTATGCATGTTTAGTTAATGGAACAGCCAACATGGGATTGGATTTTGTTTTGATTTTTGTGTAAGATTTACCCCTTATTTTGAACGAAATATCAATGTAACCATTTTAGAATAGGAATAAAAGACAAATTCTCGTGCTTTATGATGGTTTAAAACTATCGATCTGCTGTATTAAAGCAATCAGCCCTTCGGGCTTCGAGGCTTTAATATTCAGCCGATCAATAATTTAAAACCATCATAAAGCACTCGAATATGTCTTTTATTCCTATATTAAATGACTGGACCTTAGCCATTTCTAGTAAAGTCTACAACGGTTTTGGAAGTCCTGCTTAAGTGGGGACCTTTTTCTAGTCCCTTCAGATTAAATTAAAGATTGTACTTTATCTTTAATGCAAGCAGAAGCAGACAGTTCCTTTCTTGTAGTTTTTTGTCATAAGTAAAGTATACATTGTTCGCTGAACAATTATATTTGTATCACAAGGGTAAACAGAAAATTTTTGAAAATAAATTGTGGTGAAATATTAAGACTAATTTAATATCATTTCATCTAATTGTTTCATTATTTTTATTGTCACCATTTGCTACATGTACTAATTGCTTCATTACTGTCTCGATTTGGTGTATGTTAGATTCTTATATATTTTTGTGATATAAATAAAAACAAATAAAACAAAGATGTAAGATGGATCAACTCTATGTACTTTAGGCTGAACTTGAAGAAAGAGAAGAACGAAAAGTGAGAGACAAACTGTTGGAGGAGCAGCGATTGAAAGAGGAAAGGAGAAAAGAAGCTGAAGAAAAGGAAAAGGTATTGTTTATGTTGAATTCACTTTTTTCAGCTGTGGCTCCGCATATCTCTTAAAAACAGACACAGATAGTAAATGAACAATAGTGTTGGTATCACATAAAAATATGTATATCGATATCAAACCATATTTTTACCTTCCGTATCGACCGATATTGAAAAATGAGATGCTTTCCTGGGGAGTCCTTCCAAACTCTTTCACAAGTTTTAGTTGTGTCCCGAAACGTAAACAAATATGGCAGTTCCGTTTTTGCGGTAAGTAATAGTTATGGAAAATGGCATGAAAAGCAATAAAACCTTCAAATTCTGTACTTTATTTTAATGGAAGACAGCAAAGGTGGATCTTTTAAGTAATATGTTCTGATATTGATATTGTACCCCACATTATCGATATCGGTATATTTAGCATAAATTGATAAATGTTTCAATATTGATAAACAATACCAGCACTAGTAAACAATGAATGATGGAGGCTGGAATATAAAAAGCATTGTCCCTTTTTGTAGTTCAATGTGTGGGTTAAAGGAGAAAATACAGGAAGCACTGTATAAGTTGAAATTTTCACTAGGCATTAATGTGAGCAATTTTAGCTGATGAGCTTGGGTAGTGCAAATGAATGCCTAGTGAAATTTTAAGTCTGTATTAATATCTCAAGTATACTGAGTGAGACAAGGCCAAAAACATTGGGACTAGGAATTTGACATATAAAGCCTGACCCAAAATAAGGTACCCATATTTTAGTTGATGCACACAAATATTTAAAAGACAAGTCCAACTGAAATATAGTTTTCACACATCATGTTATTTATGGAAATAAAAAAATATAGTTTTTTTTATGGTTTCATGTGTACCTGGTTAGTAGGGCAACGTCGGTAGCAGATTTTCCATGTCGGTATCCAACCAGTGTGAAACCATTCTGATTCCGGGATACTGAAAACAAAAAATGTGTTTTAGCATATCCCCAGTCGAATAGGCCCATTACAGGAAGTAAAATTCGTGAAAACAAAACATTACAGTGCTTCCGAAAGAAATCACTATAAAAGTACTAAAATATACATAAATATAGCATAAAAGTTTATAATATCTTAAGATTTGAGGTTTGTTTCTAGTATTTTATGTTTTCTCACAATATTATATACTTACATTCAAAATATCACTTGTTAAGTGTCGTCTTGGTATATAAGTGAATTGGTCTCGATATCGAGATACCAATGTTACCGACCCAGCCCTGCTGGTTAGTTCATTTGTATTCAATTTCCCTCTATTGTCTGCTTACTTTTGAGCAGCCACTTATTATCCTGTGACAACCCTCATTTTGGGCATTTCTGCATTGCACTCAACAAAAACAAATCAAGTACTCTAACAGGTTGAGCGAAAAGGGGAATCCCTGGTAATTTAATCTATTCATTTCCATCGTATATAGATTTATACTAGGCTGCTGCAATCATAACTATATTTTGGTTTTTCTGCCTAAAGGAGGAACAAGAAAAGAAACTGAAAGAGGAGGAGGAAGAAAGACAGAATGAAGAGTACCTGAAACTGAAGGCCCAATTTCAGATAGAAGAAGAAGGCATTCAACAGTCTGATGAAAATGTAAGTCAAAACAACAGAGTTGAAATATTTGCAGCAATCAAGTATTGTATACACTGTTACTGTACCCGTCACCAAGTACTCTCTTTGACAATAAAAGCAATGGGATATGTGGCTTTTCCATGAACATTTACAGAAAATCACCAATGTAGTATCAATATTAGTGGGTAAGCTATTTGGCAATGTGGATATCCCCAACCACTAAGATGAAGTAAATTTTACCAAAACAAGACAGTTTTCATCAAAAATATTGATTTACAATATTGATTTACGTCATTAGACATCGATATCGACAACCCTGTTCCAAAACAATAAATATCATCAATATCAATCCCACTGATCAATATGCATGTGAATATTTTGAAAACTGCTAAATTTTAATTGGAAAAGAGTACCCTTTTCTTAAAATTTTTATTCTATATAATCCATTACTGTACTTGTTAAATAGGACTTGGGTACTCTTGTTATAAACCTGTTACATTGAGTTAACTGTAAATTACTATAACATGTATGAAGAATCACTAAAACTGAAGTCTGAGATAGAGAAGACAGGCACTCGGCATTTGATTAAAAATGTAAGTAAAACTAGAACTGTAAGTAGATGTGAAACTATGTAAAAGTTAATAAAAAAACCTGAAACTGAAGCTGTATTTGGATATAGAAGAGGAAGGTTCTCCAACAGTTGAAGGAAATGAAGTCAAAGTTTTCTCAGTAAAATTGTTTAAAGTATGTGAACTATACCCCAAACTGAAGGCTTTATTTGTGACATTAAAGATTACTGTAAATAATATTGACCATGTAAAAACCAAATTTTGTATGTCACAATGATTAGACAGTTATTGTACTAGTGCTTGGTTGTTATTCACCATGTAACAGTGGATAGTTTATAGTTTTGCAAATTCTTTACCATTTGTGGTAATGTTTCAATGAAATTTCTGTTCAGTATTTTGCAGGTGGATGTTCTTTCAAATTAAAACTCCACAGTTTAAAATTTACTGTTTTTTTTATTTCAGACTGAATCTTTACTGCAGTCCTTTATAGACTACATACAGGTAAGTTCAATATTTTAATTGTAACAAAGTAGATGAGTACTATTGGACATGGCTGGTTTGTTATTAAAGCTATGGTTTTCATAAGAACAGTTTGGTACCAGATACATTAATTGTTAAGAAACTCATGAGGCATGTATTAAAGTAATACAGGACAAGTAGTAAGTATGATTGATTTCCAGTTATTTAAATTGTTGTAAAGTATGGTTTACTTAATTTTGATGTTAGAAGCTGTGGCATATCTGTGAGGCTGCATATCTGGCAACCCTGCAACCAATCAGTTTAGAGTAAGAAATCTAAAATTCGCCACATATCTGAAATTCGCCACATGTGGAAATACTAATAAATTAAATAAACTGAGGTGAGATTTGTTCAATGTACAGTAAATTAAAGCTTTCTGAACTGAAAAATACCAATTTTAAGACAAAACATCATTTTCTTTATAAAATTAACTAAGATTTTAGAGGTGGCGAATTTTAGATTCCTGGCGAATTTTAGATTTCTTACTCTATATCTGTTGTCAGCATTATATAAAGACATTTTAAATTGGCGACTATTGGATATTTTAGTGATCGTGGCAATTTGTTTTTACAATTAACTTAGTTTAAATGACTATAATTTCCTTATTTGTTGTCCACTTTTTATAACTCTTTCACCACTATGTTCGGTTTAATGAGCTGAATTTTAACACACTGTGACACTTTTTTATGTTATTTCGACACATATATAAATATGTGTAAGTTTATATGTTACCTGTCATCTGCCAAACAACCTGCCAGTTGTGTAACTTCATTGTCAGTGAAGTGGTAGAATTTGCATTCATTTTTACGACAAAATATGATAATTTTGTATTTTTTAAGTGCATCAAATAACACTGAAGAACTTTAAAACATAAATATCATTACAATATTGGGAAATACTGTCTGATTTAACAGAATCTTAACTGACAATTATTGCTACCAGTAACCAAGATGTATAGTTGTCGTCTTTTAGACCCATTAATGATGGTAGCACTTAAGTCAATTGATTACTAATGGCATTTATAACTTCTTAAGGGAGTTAATATGTATTTGTACGTAAAGGTAACCAATCAACCTTAGAAATTCTAGCCTTTTCTTAAGTATATTTGAACATGTTAAAGCTTTATATTGATTTTGAAAGGACTGTTTTAAATGCTATGAAATCAAGTTGTATACTTTATATGGTGTGACTTAGGAAGTATAATTAATGTTTATCTCTTTCAACACTATATGTCCTGAGTAGTCATCTAAGGGGAGTATTGATTGATTGATTGATAAAAAATGAAAATGTCTATGTAGTAAGAAAAATTTGTATTGTGGGGGGACATCTTACCCTGTAAAGATTGTTATGGGCAAAGTTCCTTGTGGGCAAATGTCCTGTGGATAGAGTTCGCATTTGGCAAAGTTTTTGTGGGCAAAGTTCTTGAATTCTCATCCGTTGTCTGGGGATACAATTTTGCTTGCAAAATAAAAATATTTTAAATTGAATTACTCAAGTTCTTATAAAAGTGGTTATGTTTTCCTCAAAGTTACGTCACAAAGAAGATGGGTCCCATGGAAAATACATGGTCAAAACATTTTGTGTGGATGATGAACTGTCTGGGGATATGTTGGCGTCGAGTTGGCCCAATTTAGCTGTTATGTTGTTATTGTTTTGACAGGAAATGAAGGTTGTTTTGATGGAAGATCTGGCATCCCACTTCAAACTAAGAACACAGGTGAGTTAATGGAATACTGGGCCCAGTTTCACAAAGGCCTACTAAATATAGAAGATAGTATGCTATTAAATATAGATCTTAGTAGGCCCATAGTAGCCACTACAAAAGTGTTCCACTGTGCTGATACTTGGGACCTATCAAGTTCCTGAGACAGCAGGGCTTCTAGTGAGGAAAACCTACCAATTACCACAGTAAAAAACCATCTCGGTGAAACAGATAATATAGGCTTAGTAGACTACTAGGACTTAGCAGCCTACTAAGGAGATAGTAGGCCTTTGTGAAACTGGGCCCAGGTTGAGTACTTGAGATTGGCTGCCATTATCTTAAGGGAGTTTTCTGCCTTCTGTGTTTGAAAAGCAATCAAGAATTTACTCAGTTGAAAAGAGTCATGCAAACTATTGTTGGTATCATATATAAGTATTTCAACATCAATTAATAATGTTTCTGAGTTTCCATATTGTTATTAAAGGGATCAATTTCAATTCCAAAAAAAAATAGTTATTACTACAAAATATTGAAACTCTTTAAGTTGTAGCTTATAGAGCATGCAGTATCTATATTGAGATATATTTTGATGGTTTAAAGCTTTTCAGTCCCTTATGAAAGTACGATTACCAATATCATGCAAAATTAAGCAGAAGTTTAGTTGAATTGTGTATTGTTACAATTAGAAACAATGTTTCAATATACATCCAGTGTTCACCGCTTAGCAAAATATGTTGTAGGACCGCAGGGCCTTGGGCAAGAAAAACTTGCAGGCCTGGCCAAAAATGCCAAAGATATGCAGATTACAGATGTAATTTATATATTTCAGCCAACTAAGTTCTCACAGCATTTATTTCTGATTATGAATCACTTACCCTTACAATGTATCAAAATCACATGTTTACAAATATAGTTATAAATCTACTCACTTGGGGGCTCTAGTGCTAGATTTTGAAGAATACAGGAATATACGCGGTTAAGAATATTCATGGTAGGAAGTTTTGTGTACAAATTTTGGAATATACGCGGTCAATATAGGAATATACACAGTCAATGTAGGAATATGCGTGGTCAATGCAGGAACATTTCCTGGCAATATTTTATGAATAGAAAGGCTGGTTTAAGATCTAAAGCTAGTGTACTATTTGTTCATGGACCTGCATCATTAATATTAATGAGCAAATATGAGGTCATGGAATTTCTTTGAGGGGGGGTGGGGGTGGGTTCGGTGGGGGGGTTTCCTAACAATACTTTATGAATAGAATGTCTGGTTTAAGATCAATTGCCAGTGCACTACTTGTTCACGGACCTGATAAAAACTGATAAAAATGATACCAAACAATGTTATATTGGGAATTATGTGACCTCGCATATTTGCTCATTAATAGTAACGAGGCAGGTCCATGAACAGGAAATATGCTTGTAGTTTTCATCTAAATCCAGCCTTTCTATTTGTAAAATATTGTTAGGAAACCCTCATATTTGCTCATTAATATTAATGACACAGGTCTGTGAACAGGAAATATGCTTGTAGTTTTCATCTTAAAAGTATTGTTAACCGTGAATCTATCATATATTTACCGCAAATCTTCCAAATATCTTCCTGACCGCGTATATTCCATACACAATTTTGAAAGCTATCATCTAATTGGTCGATGGTAGAGGACGTTGGCCAATCAGAAGAGGGATAAGAAGTATGATGACAATATTTGTTTACAATAATGGCTTACCAATTTAAAACCCCCTAATATATTGAAAAACGTAGCAATATATGTGGATATATCTTATTTTAAAAGTTTCTGGACATCGGGACCGATGCAGTGCACAAAGTTTTCAGTCCAGAGATGAAACTCGCGGACTCGGACCGCTGGGTAACCGCCAATGTCGAACACTGTATACATCGATTTCTAAAGCCAAATTGATGGTTGACCTCCACATTGAAATTTCATTTCAAAACCACCATAAGTGCAATTATAGCTGTGGTATCATATACCTTGAACTTGTGAAGCTTTGTTTTGGTGCCTGCTTTAAGGCCAAACTGGATCGACTCGATTCACCAGCTTGATTCACACGGTTAACAAACAATGCCATGCATTGTGAATGTTTTATGGATAAAACACCCATGAATGACTGCAATATAATATGATTGGTACTTTTAAAGCACTTAATCTCCACCATATGGCAGGGTCTAAGGTGTTGGGGCCATAAAGGGAATGTTCACTGTTGGACAGGGTAAAGTACACAAAGCAAGCTACCATACTATACATGAAATATGAATCACTTTTGTACTTAAAATATAGTTCTTGGCATTATCATGATAAGTTTTACTCTAAAGACTGTAATTTACAGGTAGACTTTCTTATCATGAGTCAATTCATCTAAATAATATTGCAAAATACTTTTCCATGCCACAACAACCATAGTATCTTGTCTTGGTCTACAGGATGTGATTGACAGAATCAAGAGTCTTCAGGAAGAGGAGCGTCTTTCTGGGGTACTAGATGACCGTGGGAAATTTATTTACATCACCAGAGAGGAGTATGAAGCAGTAGCCAAGTTTATAAAACAGAGAGGCCGTGTGTCTATCACTGAACTGGCTGAGTTCAGCAACAAACTAATTAATCTCAACCCAGATAACCAGGACACTCACAGCAAGCTGGTCTCTGAATGTGTGGCTTAATGTGTTGTTGATAAATTGTATTTTTGTTATTGTTGGGATCTTGTCCTATATTCAGTATTCATATAAAATTGCAGTAGACAAAACATAAGACAGACTGGGAGACAGATAATGTAAACATCAACCAAATATTTGAATATTTGCCAAATACTGTGACTAAATATTTGAATGGTAATTTGACAATTTATTATATCCCCAGACGAAAGTCGGGGATATATTGGATTCAGGTCCGTCGCGCCGCCGCCGCCGCCGCCGTAGAAATTTCCTTGTGGACGTGATAACTCAAAAACAAATTAATATTTTTTTTTCAAACTTGGTACACATGTTAAGGGTGCCCAAAGGAAGATCCCTATTTTAAGGTGACCTTAAACTCCCAGTAAAAAAGAACTTATGGCCACCTTAAGGTCAGAAATTGCACTTTTGGCCACTTAGAGCCGTGTAGGTCACAAACTATGATGCTCAGCTGGCTGAAATTTTACCTGACAACACATTAATATGTTCTTAGTACATGTGCCGAAAATCATGACTTTAAGTTGAGGAGAAAATTGTGTTTGAGGCCCATAAATACCCCCACTTAGGGATTTTTTGCTATACTTTACACATATTTTGCCCTATAATTTGGAAGTGATAATTCTGATGAGTCTCAAACTGCGCTAGGTATAACTTTGATATGTAATCCTTGTCTGTAGAAAATTTTAGGGCTGTAGGTTTACCCAAAGGGGTCAACTTAAGGTCTCAAAAGTGCCCACAGAGACCCAATTTATGCACTTTTTGCCACTTTCAAGCACTGTAGCTTTCAAACTATGTCTCTCATCTAAGTTAAATATCATCTGGGAATATATCTATGTGTTTTCTTATATGTGCCCCAACATTTAGGCCTTTAATAGACAGTTAACCTGTGTATCAGGACCATAAACACCCACCCGAGTGACCCTTATAAGACATTTTTCACATCTTTTTCCCTGTAACTTGGAAATGGTAAGTCTGAGAAGTTTCAAACTGTATTAGATATATATTCTGTGTGTAATCTTAGTATGTAACAGATTTTAAGTCTGAAGCTTTAATTTTGAAGGTCAAATTGAGGTCTCTAAAAGGCTCCCAAAGACCCAATATTTGGACTTTTTGCTACTTTTAAGCCCTGTGACTGTCAAACTATGTGACTGATAGAGCTCAAATCCTATCTGAGAAGATATTAGTATGTTATTTTTATATGTGCCAAAAATTAAGGCTTTAAGAAGACATTTAACCTGTGTATGAGGACCATAAATCCCCACCCGAGTGACCATTTTTAGACATTTTTCACATATTTTTCCCTGTAACTTGGAAATGGTAAGTCTAAGAAGTTTCAAACTGTATTAGATGCATATTCTATGTGTAATCTTAGTATGTGACAAATTTTAAGTCTGAAGCTTTAATTTGAAGGCCACATTTAGGTCTCTAGAAGGCCCCATAAAGACCCAGTATTTGGACTTTTTGCCAATTTTAAGGCCTGTGACTGTTAAACTATGTGACTGATAGAGCTGAAATCTCATCTGGGAATACATTATTATGTTCTTTTTACATGTGCCAAAAATCAAGGCTTCAAGTAGACATTTAACCTGTGTATGAGGACCTTTAACACCCACCTGAGTGACCCTTTTAAGACATTTTTCACATATTTTGCTCTGTAACTTGGAAATGGTAAGTCTGAGAAGTTTCAAACTTTATTAGATACATATTCTATGTGTAATCTTAGTATGTAACAAATTTTAAGTCTGAAGCTTTAATTTGAAAGCCACATCGAGATCTCTAAAAGGCCCACAATGACCCAATATTTGGACTTTTTACCACCTTTAGGCCCTGTAACTGTTAAACTATGTGATTGATGGAGCTGAAATCCCATCTGGGAATGCATTATTATGTCCTTTTTACATATGCCGAAAATCAAGGTTTTTAGTAGACATTTAACCTGTGTATGAGGGCCATAGACACTCGCCCAAGTGCCTTTTTTGACATTTTTTCCGTATTTTGCCCTGTTATTTGGAAATGCTTAGTGTGACAAGTCTTAAACTGTATTATATATGATTTTTGTTTGTTATGTATGTCCCCCCAAAAAGTTTCAGATCTGTAGTTTAATTGCTAAGGTCTCTTTAACAATTGTAAAATGCTCACAGAAACCCAATTTATGGATATTATGCCACTTTAAAGCCCAGTAACTGTCAAACTATGTGGGTTATAGAGCTGAAATCTTTGAATTTTTAAAAGGAAATGCCTGTCTATTTAAATTTTGAATATTAATAATGTTATGGCTATCTTAGTCTTTTAAGAACTTATTTTTGTGTGTTATACCTCTGCTTGCTGAGTTTTTCACTTTTTAAAATGAAACTGGTGAAACATATTGAAGTAGACAAAATGGACACTTTAAGTGAGCTTTAAGTCCCAATATTAATGAAATTATATCCTTATGTAGTAAAACTAGGGGATTTTTAACCCTCAACTAGCCCAGTTTTATTCAACTTGCCTCAGTTAATTTTGGCACAGCTCCTACAGTTATGAACTCATTTCAGTTGATAATCACATACTTAAAATTCTCAATTCTTTTTGTATTTGAGTACCCCTTTTATATAGATTGTTTGTTTACCATTTATGCTCAACCCACATCCCCCCACCCGGATTCCCCCCACCCACCTCTGGGACCTCCAGCTATATTGAGTGACACTAAATAAACAAAGGTATTTAATGATATCAGATGAGAAACAAAGAACTCAATGGGGTTGCAGATCTTGTGTAATAGTGAGAGAGGTGTGGAGAAGGGGAGAGGGGTGGGGGTGGGAGGTGGTGGGCTTCATTACATATAACACAAAGGGGAGTCAGAACTGAGATTGTGTCACATATTTAGGTTGCATATATATGGACCACATATATAGGTATAGAGGAAATGAATAACTGAAAACAATTTGCAAATTCTAAAAATAATATAATAAAATAATAATATAAATCATTTTTTTTTAAATAATATTTTATTTGTGAACAAATATAGAAACAGATATGTGCTTTTGGGATTATGAATTTTAGAATGGACATTGAATCATCAATCATTTAAATACTTTGAAGGAAGAATGAAAAATATGATGAGTTGAGTTAAAAATAATTTGTCAACAAATATAGAAACAGATATGCTCTTTTGGGATTATTATTTTAGAATGGACATTCAATCATCAATCATTTAAATACTTTGAAAATAGGTTTAGAGTTATCATTGCAGGAAGATTGAAAATATAATTTGAGTTATGTATTCGGCGTCTGGGGATACACCATCTTCCTTGGGGAGATATAAACAGAGCAGATTGATGTGCTGAAGTTCATATAATAATGGGTAATTATGTTTTAAAAAATTCCCGATCAAAACCTGTGGCGTGAGTGATGACCTGTCTGGGGATATGTTGGCGCCGAGTTGGCCCAATCTAGTTTTCATTTGCTTTATTATTGTCTGACATGGAAATGCAAGAAAAATGCCAGTCACAGCACTCAGCTGTGTTAGGATCATTGAAATAATGGTTTATTGAAGAATAATTAAAATAACTATTTATGAGAAAATAAAACTGCCAGTTAAAGTGAATATCTGTTTTGTGTAAACACTACTGATGATTCTAGTGAGAGAAAATCACTGGCCAAAAGTGCTATTCAAATAACATTACTGGGACTTAGAAATGTTTTTACCTGGGGTCAAGCACATGGAACTAAGTACAAGTACTTTGCCAAGTTGCAAGTACAAGTACTTGTATTAAGGGTCAAGAAGATGTACTTGGACAAATTGTAAACAAAAGTTAGCTTGTTTGAATTAAATAACACAAATACTTGCCCAAATCTCCTGAAAGAAGCTTCAAATCAACATTCTTGCTAAGTTAATGGGTTGTGAAAAATAAAAACAGGTATGTTAAATGCATTTTCCTCAATTTCCTGTCACTTTTGTTATTTTGTGTGATATAGAATGTTGTGTATGTCTGTCTTTGTAGTAGGGATGGGTCAGTAGGTCTGGTATCTCGGTACTGTGGTGAGATTTTACAACCGCCACTTCGCTTGTCAGCATGTATAATGGAAGGAAGAGTTAAAATATTAGAAACATACCCGAAATCTGAAGAAATTATAAGGTTTTATCCCCAATTTTCATGCATTTGCAGACTTTATACAGTATACTTGCGATTACGTTGAGCAGAACGACCATGTTTTGGTTACGACAGTGTATAACCTCAATCTCGCTTGTCAGCCTATATAATTGAAGGAAAACTTAAAATATTGGAAACAAAAAAGAAATCTGAAGAAATTATGAGCTTTTATCTCGTATTTTTTTGCATTTAGCCACTTTTATTGAGATGTCGTGAAGAGGAAACGTCCATGTTTGTTTTGGGTGTGCTAAAACACGGAGTCCCGGAATCGGTACGGTTTTGCATTGGCGACCTCCCGATGTACATATTTTTCATACCGATCCATCCCTACTTTGTAGTATGTTATTCCAAAAGCTAAATAGGAAATACAAATATTTAAACAAAAATATCAATGTTATAGAACAAGTACAAAATGAACAGACAGGACAGATAATATTACATTGAACTCCTGTAATTACAGAGGTTTACATGACAGGCTAAATTAAACTACATGTATACCTGATTAAAATAAATATCATAATGGCATCAATTTGAAAATCTAAGAAAGGACCTCAAGGTGTAATGCCCCGCCACACTACAGGCGGTCGTCCCAAGGTTACAAATTTTCCTGGGCGGTGGGACAGCCCCTAGGTCACCTGATTCGTCTGAGATGTTCACACTGCAGGCAGACGGTGGTCCATGGTGTACATAAGGTTGTAATTCAGTAGGTATTGGTCATTTTCCCACGTGTTTATTTGGCAGCTATCGAAGGTGGGTTAAGGTTAATGGAGGTTGCCTCTCAGTGACCAACTTTTGTAATAATGTCATTCTACTGTTATTGATGGTTAAAAAAAACCAAGTCCAGTCAGTGGCTGTCTGCCTGTAGTGTGAACAACACGGACAAAATCGGGTGACCTGGGAGGCGGTTCCGCCGCCGAGTAAAACTTCTACCATGGGACGTACTGCCTGTAGTGTGACAGGGGCATAAACTGCTGTTTAGTAGTTTTCAGTACTCCTTCAAAAATAACACCTTAAGTGAAGAACAGAAACAAGGGGTGCTTAATCTTATCTCCAGAGGCAATAAAGATGTACATTATCGGTCAAAAGCTCTGGTTCTGAGACTGCAAAAAAGTTTTTACTGATTATAATTAGTAGCAATAGCTCCTGAGGTTCTCTCTGTTGAGTGTAACTCAAAAACTATTGCATTTAGAAAATTTTGTTTAAATATATTATTCACCTACTTATGGGTCAGGTGACATAGTGAAATTGTAGACTTGTAGCTCATTGCATAGCAGCGCATTAGCTACTTTCAGGTTTTTACTGTCAAGTAAATCAGTTGTAACTCGAAAAATATTGCATTTACTGTATTTTGTTTAAATATGTTGTTCACCTACTTTTTACACATCAACAGTTAACTTGGTACTTTACTTCTAAATACCATTTGCAGGGCACAACTTTTGTGTCCTTTTCTTGCAGACCTGTATCCCATTGTATAGCTGAGTAATACCCACAGTTTTCACTGTTGAGTAAATCAGTTGTACCTTGAAAACTATGGCATTTAGAGAAGTTTGTGTAAATATGTTAATCTTCTACTTTTGGAGCAGCTATAACATAGTGAAATTGCAGACCTGTAGCTCATTGCATAGCTGACCAATAGCTACTTTGAGGTTAGTACTGTTCAATAAATCAGTTATAACTTGAAAACTATTGCATCTAGAGTATTTTCTTTAAATATGTTATTCACCTACTTTTGGGTCAGATATAACCTGGTAAATTGCAGACTTGTAGCTCATTGAGTGGCTGAGTAATAGCTACTTTGAGCTTATCACTGTTGAGTAAATCACTCGTAACTTCAAAAGTATTGCATTTAGAGTATTTTCTTTAAATATATTGTAACGTTCCCGGTTGGTGTTAACAACTAGAACGTTAGTTGTGTGTTAATGTTAACTGGTTTGTATGGTAGTGTGTTAGTTGTGTTAACCACAACGTTTTGCCTTAAACTCTTCAATCTTGTCCAAGAATCAAATCATCAGGTAAGTTCAAGTCAATCACCCAATCTACACAGTACAGTCAAGATTCTCTGCTTATTGTAATCTTAACCAGCTCACCACAGGTAAGATAATTAATCAAAGTACCTGCTCACCACAGGTAAGGTTGCTCGTTAAAGTACCTGCTCACCACAGGTAAGATATCAGTCAATCAAATAAGTTGCAGAGAAACCCTATGCATGTACCTCAATTCGATCATAAGTCAGTCTCACTCATGCATTCCAACAAAATAACTTAAAAAGAATTGCAAAACAAATAACAACTTTATTTGGCTCATGCCAAACTAGCATATTCAATAAATAACAATACAAGTAATTCCTAAAATCAACTACGGTGCACTAATAAAATCAAATGCAACATGCACCTTAAAGCTAAACTTCAATACTGTAAATACAGTCAATACAGTAAATAGTGTCAATACACTCAACACAGTAAATACAGTTAATTCAGTCACTAATGTCAATACAGTCAAACATGTCAATACAGTTAACACTGTCAATACCATAAATACAGTCAGCACAGTCGATACTCAAAGAGTTTCAAGACTAATATTCACATTTAATAAAAATGTGTGCAATTCATTAGTATTCCACATACTAATAGTCAAAATATACACACCAAATATCATAAGAGCAAAAAAAAGTCACACACTAGTATTCAAAATCATATGACATCCAATCAGACTGTGTGCAATTCATAAGCATTTGATATGCCAACAGTCAAAAAAAATATGCACATCAAATGTCCAAGTACATCAGTAACACACAGTATTCAAATATCAATGTGTGACATTCAATCAGACTGTGTGCAATTCATAAGCATTTGATATGCCAACAGTCAAAAATATGCACATCAAACGTCCAAGTACATCAGTAGCACACAGTATTCAAATATCAATGTGTGACATTCAATTCTTAATTCAATGTCAAAAAGTCAAACACACTGACAGTACAGTCAAAAATCAGTGTGTAAATACCACAGTAATGCTCAGTGAATTATAAATACACTGAGAAAATAGCACTCAACAAAGTGCTATTCTTATCTAAATAATAATCACTCCAATAGGAGATTTATTGAATTAATCTCAATTTTATAAATCCTCCTGAGTTTTCACAACATTTACTGGAGTTCTTCAGTCATTTACAAGGTGTGCATTTCAAAAGAAATGTTGAATTTTTAATTTGACAATAAGTACAGCTCAGCTCAAATTAAATATGTTACACTGGAGTCAATGGATTAACTCTATCTCTTCATATATACTACTTCACTACTCTATTTCCAAATATGGAAATGCCAGTGAATGAGTGAGTACAACTTCACTACTGTTTTTCCAAATATAGAACTGTCACTGCTGATCAGTGGGCTGTAGGAAGGTTTTCATTGGCACAGAGCCAGACATAATCATTGGTTAGCAGGTAGTGTTAGGAAGTAAGAGGTCATAGGTCATGAGGAAATGGTTGTGTGAAGGATTTTCATTGGCTCACAGCCAGACAGTCAAGGAAGTTGGCATTTTGACAAGACACTTGTTGAATTTATGTGAAGAAAGTTTTCAACTTATTTGTGTTTAAGTATCAACTGTTATTAGCTATAAAGCATGGGATATTGAATTTAAATATGTGTGGAAGCTGTATTCACTGTCAACTTGTGTCTAAATGGGATATATCAGCATTAAACGTGCGCACATTGTTTCTGTTAACTGACCTTTTCATTCAATATTTGCGCACGTGAAATCAGTGCATGCGCACAGCAAGATCAATAATGCGCTACTTGACAGTACTGTTTGCGCACAATGTTGCGCAGATCGATGTTCACACTTGAGTCTCTCAAAAGAAACTGACTCCACAGCGTTACGTTCGCCCTTATATAGGTTTCCAGAGACCTCTTGGTGTAGGGAGATAATAACAAAAACTGACAAAATATTGGCAATAAATGCTGAAATACTTTGGATGTCACTATCAAATGGTTTTGACACATTAATTGTTAAAGAATTTAGTTATCATATGGATAAAATATGTTGAAATAACTGGCACTATATTTTATCAGACCCTGGATCATCACACATAGAATGTAAACAAATGGCGCACGTACGTGAATTTTGACAGTTTAATCTTAAACATTGTGGATATTAAGGATATTGAGTGAGGATAATGTAAAACCAATGTTATAAATTGAATCTATGGATGAACAGAAGGATTTGCCCAAATTTACAGGTAAGATTGGTATTTTAATATTTTATATATTTACTGTGCAACTGTGCGCTCTCAGTACAAATTTCACAGGTATGAGCCAAGTTTTGACAGGTTTATTAAGATTTATCAACTCCTGTTAGTGGTAAGTACCATGAATAAATTCCGAATAAAATCTGTGATACATAAATAATTCATACATACCATTCCAATGTGTTGTGAGTACATGCAAATGTGATAAAATTGAAAGTTTACAGCTGAATGTACAGATGCTGCCTTCTCAAAAGGGATAGCCCAAAGGAGGACTTACTGACCACTGACCAATAAGAATTAAAAAAATGAATAAATTGGTAAAAATGAGTATGCCAAAATATTTCACCCAATTGAAGTACGGTTATAAGTTAAAATAGGTATTCTTAAAATATTATAGAATTTAAAATGAATAAAATTTACATTATATCTAATTTGGTTGAATACCCCAATTACTACATTGCCCCCTCCTTAAGAATGCAGCTCCTGCAAATTCTAAACACAGCCAGACTCATATATTACTACTAATTAAATTGACATATTAAATTGCAAGATTCCACCTGAAATGAAAATATATAGTTATAATTTGATAAAATTAGACTAAATTACTAGAATCAAAATACTCACCAAGCTAGAAATTTATTTAACCAAGCATGCAACCTAAATTTAAATTAAAACTGTTCACTTTCTAAATAAAATGTCACTTCTTATACTGGTGGACGCCAAACTCTCGTAGCAGGTCGTACGGGGTACACATCGGGCAATTGATTCGGACATCTTTCACAAATTCCTTCAGCCCGTTAGGGTGGTGTTTCTCCCGGTTTATCAGCTCTAGGACTGGCAATGGAATGTTGTGTGGGCAGCGCTCACTGGGGTCCTTCTTCTTTGGCTGAGGCTTTGGCCCTCTTGGTATCATCCCTCCAGCACAGCATGTCTTTGCCGATGTCGCTTGGTCCCTTACACTATCTGTAGGTGTGGAGCTGTTGGTACTGGCTTCGGGAAGTTTTGCCTGACCCTCAGGTTCTGAAACTGGTGCCCGGCCCATAACCTCGGGAAGTTTTGCCTGGCCCTTGGGAAGTTGTGCCTGGTCCAGAGGTTCTGAAGCTGGTGGCTGGCCCACAGTTTTGGTCACAGGTATTTGGTTTCCAGCCTCACCAGCTGGAACCAAAACCCTTTCTGTGTTAGCCTTACCAGCTGACACAAGTGGCCCTTCGCACTGAGTGTTGTCTGGGGTACCTTGTTCAGCTGTTGTCATGGGTGAACTCTTGGATGACAATGTCTTGACAATTGTCACCTGCTCCTCTAGAGCCTCTCTTTCTGACATGCTGCCAAGGTTTATGTTTCCCATAATGGACTGGTCTAGCTCATTCACATAATCTTCCTCATCAGCAAGACTGTAGGAGTCCTCCAGCTTCTGTCCTTCGGGGCACTTTTGCACCATAATAATCAGACTTGGGTTCGTGACCACCTCAAATATTTTCTCCCCGTGGTACTTGGCAATGTGCCTGTTTATCAAGTCCCTCTTTCTGGCATTTTTCACAGGGCAGAAGGGACACTGAAATTGCTGTTTGGAATTTTCATTGTTGCCACAAATGGCAATGTGGTTTTTAAAATCTGGTTGATTGTTAAATGTGTTCTTGCATTTGTAACAAGTCCAAAATTTTCGTTTGCCTTGTCTTGGGACTCTCACCCGTTTTTCATGGTTTTCTTCATCAAATTTCGTCATTTTCTATAAAGATAAAATAATAAAAAAAAAAATTTATGGTTAGGACACTCAAACAGAAATTTTTTTATTTTTTTTCTGTTAACTATCCATACCAACGCTTGAGTATGTTAATTAACTTAACTACCTCAAGCATTCACGTCAGTCATACAGCTTCATTTGCAGGTTGGTAAAGATCTAAAATTGAGATTATTACTTATTTAATTCCTCCCAAAACAAATGTGTCTCAATGTCCCTCTTTCAAGTTGTTGTTCTGGAATTTTCACCTGACCACACCATTTGGACAGGAATTTTTCACCAATTTCATCATAGAAACTGGAATTTTCACCAGAACCCCCAATCTTTGCCCTAGGGTTATAACTAGGAGCATTACCAACTTCAGGGCAATTGGAATTTTCACCTTACTATTCTCAATAGAAGGAATTTTCACCAGTTTCACCTCAGAAACTGGAATTTTCACCAATAGCCCTTGTCTTCTCATCCAGAGACAAAGAGCACACATTCAATTCACAATATAAATTATAACATTCCTAATGGTCATTAAGGGTATTTGGTCGAGTTTGTTCATTCCCTCTCAACCAATCAGCTACTTTTGGTCCTAAATACTTTTTAATCCTATCAAAATGCACAACCTTGGGAATGGACTTCTCACTTTGCTGTATTCTGTATACAGCATCACTCAATCTTTCTAACACTAAATACGGTCCATCCCAAAATTTTTGCAGCTTTGGAGATACCCCAACCTTTTTGATTGGTGTATAAAGCCATACAAAATCTCCAGTTTGGTAAGGTTCACCTGACATTTTTATGTCATAATATTTCTTTTGCCTGTTGGCACTACTCTGCAAATGTCTACGAGCATAGTCATGAGCGATTTCAAGACGCTCTCTTAAGTCACTGACATAGTCATGTTCAGACAATGTTTCAGATTCATTGGGACAACCAACCATCAAATCAACTGGTAAGTTAATTTCGTGTCCAAACATCAACATGTTTGGGCTTACTTGTGTTGACTCTTGAGGGGTAGATCTGTAAGCCATTGTGACTAATGGAACAAATTTGTCCCAATCTCTCTGGTTTGTTTTCACATATAGGCTCAACATAGATTCTAAAGTCCTATTGAATCTCTCTACCAGGCCATCAGACATTGGATGAAATGGTGTGGTTCTGGTTTTGTGAATGCCTAGAATCTTGCAAATTTCATTCATAACCCTGGACTGAAATTGTGTTCCCTGATCAGTGTGGAGTTCTTGAGGTACCCCAAACCTACTGACAAACTCATACACAAAAGTTTCAGCAACTGTTTGTGCTTCTATATTGCGCAAAGGGTAAGCCTCCATCCACTTGGTGAAATAGTCACCTAGGACTAACACATATTTGTTTCCTGAGTCACTTCTAGGAAAGGGGCCAACAATGTCAAGAGCGACCCTTTCTAAAGGAGCACCTATAAGGTACTGACCTAAGGGTGCCTTGTTTTTCTTCGCTGGGGGTTTCTTCTGAGCACAATTTGTGCATTGTTGGCAAAATAATTTGACATCATTTTTCATGTCATGCCAAAAATATCTTTGCCGTACTTTTGCCAGTATCTTGTGTTCACCAAGGTGACCACCTGTTGGACTAGCATGTAACTCTTGCAAGATTTGTTTTCGCATCACAAACGGAAGCACCAATTGCCAAACCACTTGCTTTGTTGATTCGGTTTCCCACCTCCTATACAATATTTGATTTCTGACATGTAACTGATCCCAAAGGAACCAGTAGGCTTTCAACTTTGGAGAGTATTTGGATACCTCATTCCAGTTTGGCTTTGCTTGAGCACTATTTTTAAGCCTCAGCATTTGGCCGATGATAGCATCATCTTCTTGATTTTTCAAGATAGTCTCCGTATTCCAAATTTGTAACCAAGGTTCATCAGATGTTTGCTCATTCTGATTTTCAGTTGTGTTTTTGTCCGTTTCATAAAAATCCTCATCAATTTTCTCATGTTTGGCCTGTGACCTTGTCACTGCTTGTACTTCAACTTGGTCTATTCTGCCACATTGTCTACAGGGCAGCCTAGATAATGCATCAGCATTGCTATGGAGCTTTCCAGCCCTGTGCTGGATATCAAACTGATAACTTCCCAGCATTTCTAGCCAACGGGCTATTTGACCTTCAGGCTCTTTAAAACGAAAAAGCCATTTAAGTGATGCATGATCAGTTCGGAGTCGGAAACGTTTGCCATACAAGTAATGTTTGAAATGTTTCACAAAGAAAACTACAGCAAGTAATTCCCTACGGGTTACACAGTAATTTCTCTCTGGCTTTGTAAGGGATTTACTGGCATATGCAATAACTTTCTCTTGACCATCTTGAATTTGTGACAAAACAGCCCCAATAGAGAAGTCTGAAGCATCAGTATCAAGAATAAATTCATCTTGAGCGTTCGGATAAGCCAGTATAGGAGCACTTATTAAATGTTCCTTCAATTTCTGAAATGCTAGAGTACATTCTTCTGTCCAGTTAAAAACTTTTTGTTTCTTTTCAGTAAGTTTGTGAAGGGGGTTTGCTATTTTAGCAAAATCTTGGATAAATTTCCTATAATAGGAACAAAACCCAACAAAACTGCGTACCTCCCCAACAGTTTTAGGTTGAGGCCAGTCTTTAACTGCAGATAATTTTGAGGGATCTGTTTCTATTCCCTTGTCTGAAACTTTGTGTCCAAGGTAAGTCACCTCTCTTTGAAAGAAAAGGCACTTTTTAGCCTTAAGCTTGAGATTTGATGATCTGAATCGCTGAAAAACAGTTTCTAACCTGGTCAAACCCTCTTCTACACTTTTACTGTATATTATCACATCATCAATATATATCAACAAAGTTTTGAACTGCAGTCCATTTAAGACCTGCTCCATGAGTCTTTCAAAAGTTGACGGTGCTCCCGTCAAACCAAAAGGCATGACGTTAAACTGATATAACCCATGAGTAGGAGTGGTGAATGCAGTTTTCGGTTTGTCATTTTCAGCCATTTCCACCTGGTGAAAACCACTGGCCAAATCACAGGTACTAAACCATTTTGACCCGGACAAATGTTCCAAGGTTGAATCAATTCTTGGTAGTGGGTAAGCACAAGTATTTATGGTCAAATCATTGACACGTCTGTAATCAATGCAAAATCTGAGTGAACCATCCTTCTTTTTAACTAGTACCACTGGAGATGCCCAGGGGCTAGTAGAAGGTTCAATCAAATTTTTGTCAATCATGTCTTGCATGACATTTTCAACTTCATGTTTCAGGTGGATTGGTATCCGCCGGGGATTTTGTTTTACTGGTTTGGCATCACCTGTATCAATCGTATGTTTTACCACGCCTGTCCTCCCTAACTTGCCATCAGTGTCAACAAAAACATCCCTGTACTGATAAAGTAGGTTCATGAACTTTTGCTTTTCACTACTGTTTAAATGTTCAGAACTGTTTTCAGTGAGCTTCTGGAGAGGTTCAGGTAAATCTGAGATCTTAACATCGGGCCGTTTTTCCCCATGGTCAAGACTATTTACCAAAACTGTGTTCAGTTTCTGAACACTTGAACTCTCAATAGGATAACAAGTACCTATAGTTGTACCTTGTTTCAGGTCAATGTCATCATCAGTAGGATTTAAAACCCTGACAACTGCATTTTGACTTGTGATGTCTGTTAATGTTCTGGCCACAAGGACTCCATATTTGGACTGAAATAATGGTGAGCCCTCAATAACATTAAATCTGTTTTCACCGCCTCTTTTCATAAATTTTGCTTGTATCAGCTGCTCATGATTACCTGGTACAGTAACATGATCTGCAACTGTAAGTCTACAACAGTTTGGTTTTGCAGAAAATTCATTCCACATGGGTATTTGAGTATTTTCAATCCTTATACAGGATTTGTTCAAGTCCAAAGTGCACTTTTGGGCAGTCAAAAAGTCCATGCCCAAAATTGCTTGTGATTTGATTTCTGCCACAATAACATTGTGCCAGGTTTTCACAGGGCCTAGGTCAATTTCAAGTTTGGTTTGGCCCTTCACAGATAAACTGGTACCATCAGCAAGTAAGACATCATAAGGTACAGGTTCCAATATTGTATTCTTTTGAAAACTGTCAAAAATATCTGATGCTATTAGTGTAATAGCAGACCCTGTGTCAACCAAAAAGTTTACTTCTTTTGAGCAAACCTCTCCAGCAACAGTAAGACCACAAGTTTTTGAGAATGCAGATACAATAACATTAGGCCTTCTTGTTTCACTTAAGACTGTTTCTTGGCCTCCAGGAACAGTCTTATTTAGTTTGACTGTGAGGTATTCTGAGCTGTTGGTTTCTGATGAGAACGGTCTTTGTTCTCAGCAGGTTTTGGGCATTTATATTGGGTGTGACCCAGTTCTCCACAATTCCAGCACTTAAGCTTGGAACGGTCAAAAGGTGTCTTTTCATTGTGGTTGAAAGTTGGTTTCGAAATCTGGGATTTCATTTCAGTTATGACCTTTGTGAGGTTTTCAATTTGTTTCAAAAGTTCACCATTTGGTGAAGTCTTTCGTGGCTCTGTAGCCTTTGTATTGGCACCAGAAATCTGAGCCACATCAACACTTGACTCACCTGAAGAGATTTCTCTGACAAACCTACGAGAATGCCTTTGTCGCTCAGCCTGTTGGAAGGCCTCCATTTCAATAGCTGCTGCCACTGTCTCATCAAAGGTTTCTGTATGTGCTTGGAAAATCTTAAATCTCAGGTCGCTGTCACCCAAGGCATCAAGGAAGTGGTCTCTGCACAAGACCTCAAATAACTCACCATGGGCCTGTGGAAAAGCCTGCAGAACTAGATGTCTAATAGATTGGGCTAACTGTGGAATGCCCTCTTTGTCTCTTCTTGTCCTGTTTCGTAATTGAATTCGGAACAATTCAGTACGGTTACCTGGGTTAAATCGCCTATTGAGAGCAGCCACTAAACCCTGGTAGTTTTGTTTGACCTCTGGGGTCAAAAATCTCATAGCCTGACAAGCCTCACCTCTAAGGCTTACAGCTAAGTATTGAACTTTCTCCCTGGGATGCCACTGATTAAGGTCAGCAACTGTCTCAAAGTGGGCCAAATACTCAGTCCAAGACCCTTGGCCATCAAATGTGTCGGGCATAACCCTTGGCCTTTGGTTGTGTATTGGTTGTCTTTGTTGTTCTACAGTTGTTCTCATATCCCTAAGTATGTCTTGGATATTGTCTAAGCAATCATCCCTATCAGGTCTGTTTCTGTTTGGTTGGTACCGGCCACCCACTATGTCTCCATTCTGAAATCTTGAATCAGAATTCTGGTCATTTATGTTATATCTGTAACTGGGCATATTCTGTCCCAGTAACACCTCAGGTGCAAAGTCAATAGGTCTGTGACCCATGCTTGGCCTGTGTAGGTCGGCGTTCATGTCCGATCTACCTAAGTCACCAGCTCCAGCACAGGCTGGGGAGCTGTTCACAGGACAGCCAGAGGTATCACCATTAGTAATATCCTCCGGTTGTTCATGAGTAGTCATTTTTTTTTTTTTTTTTTTTTTTAAGTCTCAATAGTCTGCAAAGGTTCGTTTCACTGGATTCCACCTGAATTATGGAATCCCACCGCTGCCACCAAAAATGTAACGTTCCCGGTTGGTGTTAACAACTAGAACGTTAGTTGTGTGTTAATGTTAACTGGTTTGTATGGTAGTGTGTTAGTTGTGTTAACCACAACGTTTTGCCTTAAACTCTTCAATCTTGTCCAAGAATCAAATCATCAGGTAAGTTCAAGTCAATCACCCAATCTACACAGTACAGTCAAGATTCTCTGCTTATTGTAATCTTAACCAGCTCACCACAGGTAAGATAATTAATCAAAGTACCTGCTCACCACAGGTAAGGTTGCTCGTTAAAGTACCTGCTCACCACAGGTAAGATATCAGTCAATCAAATAAGTTGCAGAGAAACCCTATGCATGTACCTCAATTCGATCATAAGTCAGTCTCACTCATGCATTCCAACAAAATAACTTAAAAAGAATTGCAAAACAAATAACAACTTTATTTGGCTCATGCCAAACTAGCATATTCAATAAATAACAATACAAGTAATTCCTAAAATCAACTACGGTGCACTAATAAAATCAAATGCAACATGCACCTTAAAGCTAAACTTCAATACTGTAAATACAGTCAATACAGTAAATAGTGTCAATACACTCAACACAGTAAATACAGTTAATTCAGTCACTAATGTCAATACAGTCAAACATGTCAATACAGTTAACACTGTCAATACCATAAATACAGTCAGCACAGTCGATACTCAAAGAGTTTCAAGACTAATATTCACATTTAATAAAAATGTGTGCAATTCATTAGTATTCCACATACTAATAGTCAAAATATACACACCAAATATCATAAGAGCAAAAAAAAGTCACACACTAGTATTCAAAATCATATGACATCCAATCAGACTGTGTGCAATTCATAAGCATTTGATATGCCAACAGTCAAAAAAAATATGCACATCAAATGTCCAAGTACATCAGTAACACACAGTATTCAAATATCAATGTGTGACATTCAATCAGACTGTGTGCAATTCATAAGCATTTGATATGCCAACAGTCAAAAATATGCACATCAAACGTCCAAGTACATCAGTAGCACACAGTATTCAAATATCAATGTGTGACATTCAATTCTTAATTCAATGTCAAAAAGTCAAACACACTGACAGTACAGTCAAAAATCAGTGTGTAAATACCACAGTAATGCTCAGTGAATTATAAATACACTGAGAAAATAGCACTCAACAAAGTGCTATTCTTATCTAAATAATAATCACTCCAATAGGAGATTTATTGAATTAATCTCAATTTTATAAATCCTCCTGAGTTTTCACAACATTTACTGGAGTTCTTCAGTCATTTACAAGGTGTGCATTTCAAAAGAAATGTTGAATTTTTAATTTGACAATAAGTACAGCTCAGCTCAAATTAAATATGTTACACTGGAGTCAATGGATTAACTCTATCTCTTCATATATACTACTTCACTACTCTATTTCCAAATATGGAAATGCCAGTGAATGAGTGAGTACAACTTCACTACTGTTTTTCCAAATATAGAACTGTCACTGCTGATCAGTGGGCTGTAGGAAGGTTTTCATTGGCACAGAGCCAGACATAATCATTGGTTAGCAGGTAGTGTTAGGAAGTAAGAGGTCATAGGTCATGAGGAAATGGTTGTGTGAAGGATTTTCATTGGCTCACAGCCAGACAGTCAAGGAAGTTGGCATTTTGACAAGACACTTGTTGAATTTATGTGAAGAAAGTTTTCAACTTATTTGTGTTTAAGTATCAACTGTTATTAGCTATAAAGCATGGGATATTGAATTTAAATATGTGTGGAAGCTGTATTCACTGTCAACTTGTGTCTAAATGGGATATATCAGCATTAAACGTGCGCACATTGTTTCTGTTAACTGACCTTTTCATTCAATATTTGCGCACGTGAAATCAGTGCATGCGCACAGCAAGATCAATAATGCGCTACTTGACAGTACTGTTTGCGCACAATGTTGCGCAGATCGATGTTCACACTTGAGTCTCTCAAAAGAAACTGACTCCACAGCGTTACGTTCGCCCTTATATAGGTTTCCAGAGACCTCTTGGTGTAGGGAGATAATAACAAAAACTGACAAAATATTGGCAATAAATGCTGAAATACTTTGGATGTCACTATCAAATGGTTTTGACACATTAATTGTTAAAGAATTTAGTTATCATATGGATAAAATATGTTGAAATAACTGGCACTATATTTTATCAGACCCTGGATCATCACACATAGAATGTAAACAAATGGCGCACGTACGTGAATTTTGACAGTTTAATCTTAAACATTGTGGATATTAAGGATATTGAGTGAGGATAATGTAAAACCAATGTTATAAATTGAATCTATGGATGAACAGAAGGATTTGCCCAAATTTACAGGTAAGATTGGTATTTTAATATTTTATATATTTACTGTGCAACTGTGCGCTCTCAGTACAAATTTCACAGGTATGAGCCAAGTTTTGACAGGTTTATTAAGATTTATCAACTCCTGTTAGTGGTAAGTACCATGAATAAATTCCGAATAAAATCTGTGATACATAAATAATTCATACATACCATTCCAATGTGTTGTGAGTACATGCAAATGTGATAAAATTGAAAGTTTACAGCTGAATGTACAGATGCTGCCTTCTCAAAAGGGATAGCCCAAAGGAGGACTTACTGACCACTGACCAATAAGAATTAAAAAAATGAATAAATTGGTAAAAATGAGTATGCCAAAATATTTCACCCAATTGAAGTACGGTTATAAGTTAAAATAGGTATTCTTAAAATATTATAGAATTTAAAATGAATAAAATTTACATTATATCTAATTTGGTTGAATACCCCAATTACTACAATATTATTCAACTACTTTTCAGTTAGCTGTAACATAGTGAATTGCAGACCTGTAGCTTATTGCATAGCTGTGCAATAGCTACTTTCAGGTTTTCACTATGAAGTAAATCAGTTGTAACTTGAAAACTATTGCACGTAGAAATTTCGTTTAAATTTGTTATAACCCTCTTTTGGGTCAGCTATACCATAGTATAATTGCATACCTGTAGCTTATTGCATAACTGAGCAAAAGCTACTTTGAGATTCTCATTGTTGAGTAAATCAGTTGTAACTCAAAAACTATTGCATTTACAGTATTTTGTGTAAATATGTTTTCCACCACTTTTTACACATCAACAGTTAATTTGGTACTTTACTTCTGAATACCATTTGCAGGGCATAGCTTTTGTGTCCTTTTCTTGCAGACCCGTATAAAACAACTTCATCAGAGTTCTCAACATGAGCCCATGATGTCAATAGTGTTTTAAGAGTATTTACAGCAGATCTTTCACTACTCCTTCCACTGTGTCCATTTTTTCAAAGCAGAGCATGACCTCAAGAGTCTGTTGAGGGAACACATGCAAATTTTGGGTTTTGTGAGTCTTTCCTTGAGGCGATGGAGAAATGTGTTTCAAGTATGAAAGAAATAATTCATTCTTGACGGTCGTTGGGTGATGACTAATCAAGAGTTAGGAGTTGGAAGAACTGTTAAGTTACACTCAAATCCAATACTCGTCAGTGACTGATGCATCCAGAATGATGGCCTATAATTTCCAATTAGCTAGGAGAGATATCAAATTGAAACAGTGTGATCTACACCTTCAGAAACACCAAAGGAATAGGCCCAGAAAGTCGGGATTTATGTCATTTATGTCATTTGCCGTCGTTCTACAAAATCAGTGCCATCCAAGAGTTGTGCACTTCTTCAACAGGGTTACAAAATAGTTCTGCAAAAGCCAATCAAAATGTTGAGATTTGCCATAATTCACAGCAGATATGTAAAGCAGCAGAAATGCATTTCTTTCGGATTTTGGGGTTCAAGTGTTAAAAAGGAATGCCATAACCCCAGTAAGAATGTGCTCGAGCCTGAGATTTTACAGAAGGTTATTTCTTGTGCCAAAACCAGGGAAAAAAATGGCGGCCGGTGACAGATGTTTGTACACTAAACAAACATTTCACCATCCCCACATTCAAAAATGGAAACTGCTGAAGTGATCAGATTTTGTATAGGGGAGTGGGTAGTGTCAATAGACCTAACAGATGCCTACTTTTATATACCCATACACAAAAATCACAAAAAGCTTCTGAAATTTCATATGCCAAGTCTAATGTATCAATCTAAGACCCTTCCTTTTGGTATTACTGTGGCTTCTCTTTAGTTGACTCATGTAAGTGAAAGAAGTAAAACACATGCTACAGAACAGGGGAATTCACATACACCAGTATCTGATTGGCTAGTCCAGGCTCAGTCGCACCAAATTTACTTGGAGCAGTTCATACAGTTTGTCTCACTTATCCAGAAGCTAGTTTGGGTAATACACTTTCAAAGATCCGAACTAACCCCAACACAGCAATTTGACTTTCTGGGCTACAGGTTCGATCAAGACAAAATTGAAGTGTCCGAGACAGAGAATTTGGGTATCCTGTCAAAAGCAATAGGGGTTTACAAACAAGTTTAACAACCACTCTCTGAATTCTAATGTCATTCATTGGAATTCTAGCCTCTCTGGAACAGGCAGTCCCAATGGGAAAATTTCACGAGACCTTTTTAGTGATACCAAAAACCCATTGGAAGTATCTCCAATCGCTAGACATTTAGATGATCCCCCAGAAAACATTTGTGGGTTTTGCAAACGTTTGGCGAAGGTTAAGTTTAAAAATTAGTGGGTACTTAATTTAACCATTTATAATGGAATGTTTTCAAAACGTTTTATGTATACAATTTTTTTAACATTTAATGATAAATGTTAGAAAAACGTTACACGTGAACAAAATAATGTCTCAATGGGGTCAGAGGTCAAATTCAATATCTTTTTACTGTTGCAGACTAATAAAAATATTATTTGTATGTCTAAAATTTTTATGTCTAAAGATAGTAGCTTAAAAATTGTACCCCCATGCAATTCTTATTTTTAGGGACTGCATGTGGGTCTATTTTGACAAAGTCCTCTAAAATCCCTATTGCCGCTCACCGCTATCTATGTTTGGACTTTTATCAAGGTAAATGTTTAATAGGCATTCTAAAAATATGGGTTTAAAACATTTTTGATTGAATGTTATTAAAACATTTGATAGAAAACATTTCAAAAACGTTTTAAAATGATAGCTATGAAAAGATAAATTTTACTGAGGGCTCGCCATATTCAGGGCTGTCTAAATGTGATAGCAGACAATCTTTCACACAGGGACAAAATCATATAAACAGTATGGTCTCTGCATTTAAAATTATTCAGACGATTTGCCACATTTGTTTGCAACAAAAATGAACAACCTACTTCTATATCTCACAGCAGGCACTAGACAGTTATGCCTACTGTTCAATAGCGCACATTCCACAATTAATAAAAAATGAGACCTTCTTCTTGTCCTATGATACTAGTAGCACCAGGATGGCCTGGGATGAGTTGGTTTTGGGATCTCTTTGGGAAAGTCTTTTAAACACCAGTCTGATTTCACCAAAATCTGCCTTATCTCAATCTACATGTTTGGTATCTGGACCCAAGACCAAATTACCCCAATGATTCTCAGTCAGTCACAGAGAGAATTAAGGCACCTCAGTGAGTTTCATCAAAGACGAGTTTATGAATCAAGATGTTGTCCATTTTTGACTCCTGGTGCAAGGAAAAACGTGGGGGGACTTCCAACAGCATTCTTCCTTAATAGCAGATTTTTATCTGTTCATTGAGAAAAATGTAAAACCTACCACAATTTCTGGATATAGGATTTGCTATTTCTGATCATTTGGCTCATCAGATTTGGATATAAGCAAAAATTATGAGCTTATTAGATTGTTGGCTAGTTTTCTTTGAGACAGACTGAATGATAAATCAGTTCTAAATTGTGATCTGCCTATAGATATGTTAGCCTTGACTAAACCTCCTTTTAAAGTGTTAAGGAAGTCTTTTTTGAAAATCTTGACTTTCAAGACTGTGTTTCTAATGACTTTAGCCTCACGTAGCAGAAGGGGTGAAGTGCATACTTTGAAGTTTCAAGTCTTTAAAGCTTAAGACTGGGTGGAAGGAAGTGACAGTTTCCCGCATCTTCGGCGTTTTAGCCAAACATCAACTCGCTTCAGATGGACCCGATAATTCAGCCTTTTGTCATACCAGCTCTTAAACCCACATTAGATTAGACTTTGAGTAAGGTTATGACATAATTTCCTGCTAGGGCTCTCAGATTCTATCTGAAAAAGACCCATGGGAAAACCGGTATCTTTTGTTTATTTTGTTCACCAGGGGTTTTGGGTATTCAGAGGTCAACAATTTCTAAATGGTGAAAACAGACTATTATTTTACCTTATAAAAGCTCTCACCTTGATGCCCAGACTCTAACAAATTTTAGATGTCATTATAATTTAAATCTATTTTTAACTACTTTAACAGCAACATTTTAGAAAAGTAACTTATGTTCATACATGTAATAATATATATGCATCGGGTAATGTGCCAGGTGATATTTTGGTCAAGTTTCATGGTTACAGAGCAATATTTGGTACTGGTTTGGGCTGATTTACATCTATTTTGGACCATTTTAACAGCAATATTTGGGTTAAATATTTTCTGTTCAGACATGTAATGCTGCAAATGCGCCTAAAATATCCCCCTTTATTATTAAAACAAGCATAAAATTAACTATGGGCTTCAGATTGGCAATATTGTGACATACTTGACATTCCCCTCATGAGGGGAGGCCAGGGCCCCCCCCCCCCCCCCCCCCCCCCGAAAAATGAAATTCCTAATATGGCCCTCGAGTGGACCAGACCAATACAAATGCATTCTCTGTTATAAATTGAGTTTTCTGTGAAAATTTCAGCCAGATTGATCAACTTTAAGGGGTGGTTTGGACTGATCTGGCATTTTATGACATCCTCGCTACCTACACTCCCTGAACCTGTACTTTGGACTAGATATGCATTTCTCAAGGAACACACTACTAAAATTCATTCAAGTGGCGACTCCTGTGGGACACAATATGGTTTACAACCTTAAATCTGCCTTAACTGAGAAAATATCAGCCTATCCTCATATAGCCACCTGGGGCTGTATTTTCGCCTTCCTGGACCCCATTTGTCACAGATGACACCACTGGTACACAAGATGTAATCCCCAAATCTGTGCAATCAGATTTAGCATGTGCCAGGTGATATTTTGGCCAAGTTTCATGGTTACAGAGCAATATTTGGTACTGGTTTGGGCTGATTTACATCTATTTTGGACCATTTTAACAGCAATATTTGGGTTAAATATTTTCTGTTCAGACATGTAATGCTGCAAATGCGCCTAAAATATCCCCCTTTATTATTAAAACAAGCATAAAATTAACTATGGGCTTCAGATTGGCAATATTGTGACATACTTGACATTCCCCTCATGAGGGGAGGCCAGGGGCCCCCCCACACCCCGAAAAATGAAATTCCTAATATGGCCCTCGAGTGGACCAGACCAATACAAATGCATTCTCTGTTATAAATTGAGTTTTCTGTGAAAATTTCAGCCAGATTGATCAACTTTAAGGGGTGGTTTGGACTGATCTGGCATTTTATGACATCCTCGCTACCTACACTCCCTGAACCTGTACTTTGGACTAGATATGCATTTCTCAAGGAACACACTACTAAAATTCATTCAAGTGGCGACTCCTGTGGGACACAATATGGTTTACAACCTTAAATCTGCCTTAACTGAGAAAATATCAGCCTATCCTCATATAGCCACCTGGGGCTGTATTTTCGCCTTCCTGGACCCCATTTGTCACAGATGACACCACTGGTACACAAGATGTAATCCCCAAATCTGTGCAATCAGATTTAGCATGTGCCAGGTGATATTTTGGCCAAGTTTCATGGTTACAGAGCAATATTTGGTACTGGTTTGGGCTGATTTACATCTATTTTGGACCATTTTAACAGCAATATTTGGGTTAAATATTTTCTGTTCAGACATGTAATGCTGCAAATGCGCCTAAAATATCCCCCTTTATTATTAAAACAAGCATAAAATTAACTATGGGCTTCAGATTGGCAATATTGTGACATACTTGACATTCCCCTCATGAGGGGAGGCCAGGGGCCCCCCCACACCCCGAAAAATGAAATTCCTAATATGGCCCTCGAGTGGACCAGACCAATACAAATGCATTCTCTGTTATAAATTGAGTTTTCTGTGAAAATTTCAGCCAGATTGATCAACTTTAAGGGGTGGTTTGGACTGATCTGGCATTTTATGACATCCTCGCTACCTACACTCCCTGAACCTGTACTTTGGACTAGATATGCATTTCTCAAGGAACACACTACTAAAATTCATTCAAGTGGCGACTCCTGTGGGACACAATATGGTTTACAACCTTAAATCTGCCTTAACTGAGAAAATATCAGCCTATCCTCATATAGCCACCTGGGGCTGTATTTTCGCCTTCCTGGACCCCATTTGTCACAGATGACACCACTGGTACACCAGATGTAATCCCCAAATCTGTGCAATCAGATTTAGCATGTGCCAGGTGATATTTTGGCCAAGTTTCATGGTTACAGAGCAATATTTGGTACTGGTTTGGGCTGATTTACATCTATTTTGGACCATTTTAACAGCAATATTTGGGTTAAATATTTTCTGTTCAGACATGTAATGCTGCAAATGCGCCTAAAATATCCCCCTTTATTATTAAAACAAGCATAAAATTAACCATGGGCTTCAGATTGGCAAAATTGTGACATACTTGACATTCCCCTCATGAGGGGAGGCTAGGGGCCCCCCCACACCCCGAAAAATGAAATTCCTAATATGGCCCTCGAGTGGACCAGACCAATACAAATGCATTCTCTGTTATAAATTGAGTTTTCTGTGAAAATTTCAGCCAGATTGATCAACTTTAAGGGGTGGTTTGGACTGATCTGGCATTTTATGACATCCTCGCTACCTACACTCCCTGAACCTGTACTTTGGACTAGATATGCATTTCTCAAGGAACACACTACTAAAATTCATTCAAGTGGCGACTCCTGTGGGACACAATATGGTTTACAACCTTAAATCTGCCTTAACTGAGAAAATATCAGCCTATCCTCATATAGCCACCTGGGGCTGTATTTTCGCCTTCCTGGACCCCATTTGTCACAGATGACACCACTGGTACACCAGATGTAATCCCCAAATCTGTGCAATCAGATTTAGCATGTGCCAGGTGATATTTTGGCCAAGTTTCATGGTTACAGAGCAATATTTGGTACTGGTTTGGGCTGATTTACATCTATTTTGGACCATTTTAACAGCAATATTTGGGTTAAATATTTTCTGTTCAGACATGTAATGCTGCAAATGCGCCTAAAATATCCCCCTTTATTATTAAAACAAGCATAAAATTAACTATGGGCTTCAGATTGGCAATATTGTGACATACTTGACATTCCCCTCATGAGGGGAGGCCAGGGGCCCCCCCACACCCCGAAAAATGAAATTCCCAATATGGCCCTCGAGTGGACCAGACCAATACAAATGCATTCTCTGTTATAAATTGAGTTTTCTGTGAAAATTTCAGCCAGATTGATCAACTTTAAGGGGTGGTTTGGACTGATCTGGCATTTTATGACATCCTCGCTACCTACACTCCCTGAACCTGTACTTTGGACTAGATATGCATTTCTCAAGGAACACACTACTAAAATTCATTCAAGTGGCGACTCCTGTGGGACACAATATGGTTTACAACCTTAAATCTGCCTTAACTGAGAAAATATCAGCCTATCCTCATATAGCCACCTGGGGCTGTATTTTCGCCTTCCTGGACCCCATTTGTCACAGATGACACCACTGGTACACCAGATGTAATCCCCAAATCTGTGCAATCAGATTTAGCATGTGCCAGGTGATATTTTGGCCAAGTTTCATGGTTACAGAGCAATATTTGGTACTGGTTTGGGCTGATTTACATCTATTTTGGACCATTTTAACAGCAATATTTGGGTTAAATATTTTCTGTTCAGACATGTAATGCTGCAAATGCGCCTAAAATATCCCCCTTTATTATTAAAACAAGCATAAAATTAACTATGGGCTTCAGATTGGCAATATTGTGACATACTTGACATTCCCCTCATGAGGGGAGGCCAGGGGCCCCCCCACACCCCGAAAAATGAAATTCCTAATATGGCCCTCGAGTGGACCAGACCAATACAAATGCATTCTCTGTTATAAATTGAGTTTTCTGTGAAAATTTCAGCCAGATTGATCAACTTTAAGGGGTGGTTTGGACTGATCTGGCATTTTATGACATCCTCGCTACCTACACTCCCTGAACCTGTACTTTGGACTAGATATGCATTTCTCAAGGAACACACTACTAAAATTCATTCAAGTGGCGACTCCTGTGGGACACAATATGGTTTACAACCTTAAATCTGCCTTAACTGAGAAAATATCAGCCTATCCTCATATAGCCACCTGGGGCTGTATTTTCGCCTTCCTGGACCCCATTTGTCACAGATGACACCACTGGTACACAAGATGTAATCCCCAAATCTGTGCAATCAGATTTAGCATGTGCCAGGTGATATTTTGGCCAAGTTTCATGGTTACAGAGCAATATTTGGTACTGGTTTGGGCTGATTTACATCTATTTTGGACCATTTTAACAGCAATATTTGGGTTAAATATTTTCTGTTCAGACATGTAATGCTGCAAATGCGCCTAAAATATCCCCCTTTATTATTAAAACAAGCATAAAATTAACTATGGGCTTCAGATTGGCAATATTGTGACATACTTGACATTCCCCTCATGAGGGGAGGCCAGGGGCCCCCCCACACCCCGAAAAATGAAATTCCTAATATGGCCCTCGAGTGGACCAGACCAATACAAATGCATTCTCTGTTATAAATTGAGTTTTCTGTGAAAATTTCAGCCAGATTGATCAACTTTAAGGGGTGGTTTGGACTGATCTGGCATTTTATGACATCCTCGCTACCTACACTCCCTGAACCTGTACTTTGGACTAGATATGCATTTCTCAAGGAACACACTACTAAAATTCATTCAAGTGGCGACTCCTGTGGGACACAATATGGTTTACAACCTTAAATCTGCCTTAACTGAGAAAATATCAGCCTATCCTCATATAGCCACCTGGGGCTGTATTTTCGCCTTCCTGGACCCCATTTGTCACAGATGACACCACTGGTACACCAGATGTAATCCCCAAATCTGTGCAATCAGATTTAGCATGTGCCAGGTGATATTTTGGCCAAGTTTCATGGTTACAGAGCAATATTTGGTACTGGTTTGGGCTGATTTACATCTATTTTGGACCATTTTAACAGCAATATTTGGGTTAAATATTTTCTGTTCAGACATGTAATGCTGCAAATGCGCCTAAAATATCCCCCTTTATTATTAAAACAAGCATAAAATTAACCATGGGCTTCAGATTGGCAAAATTGTGACATACTTGACATTCCCCTCATGAGGGGAGGCTAGGGGCCCCCCCACACCCCGAAAAATGAAATTCCTAATATGGCCCTCGAGTGGACCAGACCAATACAAATGCATTCTCTGTTATAAATTGAGTTTTCTGTGAAAATTTCAGCCAGATTGATCAACTTTAAGGGGTGGTTTGGACTGATCTGGCATTTTATGACATCCTCGCTACCTACACTCCCTGAACCTGTACTTTGGACTAGATATGCATTTCTCAAGGAACACACTACTAAAATTCATTCAAGTGGCGACTCCTGTGGGACACAATATGGTTTACAACCTTAAATCTGCCTTAACTGAGAAAATATCAGCCTATCCTCATATAGCCACCTGGGGCTGTATTTTCGCCTTCCTGGACCCCATTTGTCACAGATGACACCACTGGTACACCAGATGTAATCCCCAAATCTGTGCAATCAGATTTAGCATGTGCCAGGTGATATTTTGGCCAAGTTTCATGGTTACAGAGCAATATTTGGTACTGGTTTGGGCTGATTTACATCTATTTTGGACCATTTTAACAGCAATATTTGGGTTAAATATTTTCTGTTCAGACATGTAATGCTGCAAATGCGCCTAAAATATCCCCCTTTATTATTAAAACAAGCATAAAATTAACTATGGGCTTCAGATTGGCAATATTGTGACATACTTGACATTCCCCTCATGAGGGGAGGCCAGGGGCCCCCCCACACCCCGAAAAATGAAATTCCCAATATGGCCCTCGAGTGGACCAGACCAATACAAATGCATTCTCTGTTATAAATTGAGTTTTCTGTGAAAATTTCAGCCAGATTGATCAACTTTAAGGGGTGGTTTGGACTGATCTGGCATTTTATGACATCCTCGCTACCTACACTCCCTGAACCTGTACTTTGGACTAGATATGCATTTCTCAAGGAACACACTACTAAAATTCATTCAAGTGGCGACTCCTGTGGGACACAATATGGTTTACAACCTTAAATCTGCCTTAACTGAGAAAATATCAGCCTATCCTCATATAGCCACCTGGGGCTGTATTTTCGCCTTCCTGGACCCCATTTGTCACAGATGACACCACTGGTACACCAGATGTAATCCCCAAATCTGTGCAATCAGATTTAGCATGTGCCAGGTGATATTTTGGCCAAGTTTCATGGTTACAGAGCAATATTTGGTACTGGTTTGGGCTGATTTACATCTATTTTGGACCATTTTAACAGCAATATTTGGGTTAAATATTTTCTGTTCAGACATGTAATGCTGCAAATGCGCCTAAAATATCCCCCTTTATTATTAAAACAAGCATAAAATTAACTATGGGCTTCAGATTGGCAATATTGTGACATACTTGACATTCCCCTCATGAGGGGAGGCCAGGGGCCCCCCCACACCCCGAAAAATGAAATTCCTAATATGGCCCTCGAGTGGACCAGACCAATACAAATGCATTCTCTGTTATAAATTGAGTTTTCTGTGAAAATTTCAGCCAGATTGATCAACTTTAAGGGGTGGTTTGGACTGATCTGGCATTTTATGACATCCTCGCTACCTACACTCCCTGAACCTGTACTTTGGACTAGATATGCATTTCTCAAGGAACACACTACTAAAATTCATTCAAGTGGCGACTCCTGTGGGACACAATATGGTTTACAACCTTAAATCTGCCTTAACTGAGAAAATATCAGCCTATCCTCATATAGCCACCTGGGGCTGTATTTTCGCCTTCCTGGACCCCATTTGTCACAGATGACACCACTGGTACACCAGATGTAATCCCCAAATCTGTGCAATCAGATTTAGCATGTGCCAGGTGATATTTTGGCCAAGTTTCATGGTTACAGAGCAATATTTGGTACTGGTTTGGGCTGATTTACATCTATTTTGGACCATTTTAACAGCAATATTTGGGTTAAATATTTTCTGTTCAGACATGTAATGCTGCAAATGCGCCTAAAATATCCCCCTTTATTATTAAAACAAGCATAAAATTAACTATGGGCTTCAGATTGGCAATATTGTGACATACTTGACATTCCCCTCATGAGGGGAGGCCAGGGGCCCCCCCACACCCCGAAAAATGAAATTCCTAATATGGCCCTCGAGTGGACCAGACCAATACAAATGCATTCTCTGTTATAAATTGAGTTTTCTGTGAAAATTTCAGCCAGATTGATCAACTTAAGGGGTGGTTTGGACTGATCTGGCATTTTATGACATCCTCGCTACCTACACTCCCTGAACCTGTACTTTGGACTAGATATGCATTTCTCAAGGAACACACTACTAAAATTCATTCAAGTGGCGACTCCTGTGGGACACAATATGGTTTACAACCTTAAATCTGCCTTAACTGAGAAAATATCAGCCTATCCTCATATAGCCACCTGGGGCTGTATTTTCGCCTTCCTGGACCCCATTTGTCACAGATGACACCACTGGTACACCAGATGTAATCCCCAAATCTGTGCAATCAGATTTAGCATGTGCCAGGTGATATTTTGGCCAAGTTTCATGGTTACAGAGCAATATTTGGTACTGGTTTGGGCTGATTTACATCTATTTTGGACCATTTTAACAGCAATATTTGGGTTAAATATTTTCTGTTCAGACATGTAATGCTGCAAATGCGCCTAAAATATCCCCCTTTATTATTAAAACAAGCATAAAATTAACTATGGGCTTCAGATTGGCAATATTGTGACATACTTGACATTCCCCTCATGAGGGGAGGCCAGGGGCCCCCCCACACCCCGAAAAATGAAATTCCTAATATGGCCCTCGAGTGGACCAGACCAATACAAATGCATTCTCTGTTATAAATTGAGTTTTCTGTGAAAATTTCAGCCAGATTGATCAACTTTAAGGGGTGGTTTGGACTGATCTGGCATTTTATGACATCCTCGCTACCTACACTCCCTGAACCTGTACTTTGGACTAGATATGCATTTCTCAAGGAACACACTACTAAAATTCATTCAAGTGGCGACTCCTGTGGGACACAATATGGTTTACAACCTTAAATCTGCCTTAACTGAGAAAATATCAGCCTATCCTCATATAGCCACCTGGGGCTGTATTTTCGCCTTCCTGGACCCCATTTGTCACAGATGACACCACTGGTACACCAGATGTAATCCCCAAATCTGTGCAATCAGATTTAGCATGTGCCAGGTGATATTTTGGCCAAGTTTCATGGTTACAGAGCAATATTTGGTACTGGTTTGGGCTGATTTACATCTATTTTGGACCATTTTAACAGCAATATTTGGGTTAAATATTTTCTGTTCAGACATGTAATGCTGCAAATGCGCCTAAAATATCCCCCTTTATTATTAAAACAAGCATAAAATTAACTATGGGCTTCAGATTGGCAATATTGTGACATACTTGACATTCCCCTCATGAGGGGAGGCCAGGGGCCCCCCCACACCCCGAAAAATGAAATTCCTAATATGGCCCTCGAGTGGACCAGACCAATACAAATGCATTCTCTGTTATAAATTGAGTTTTCTGTGAAAATTTCAGCCAGATTGATCAACTTAAGGGGTGGTTTGGACTGATCTGGCATTTTATGACATCCTCGCTACCTACACTCCCTGAACCTGTACTTTGGACTAGATATGCATTTCTCAAGGAACACACTACTAAAATTCATTCAAGTGGCGACTCCTGTGGGACACAATATGGTTTACAACCTTAAATCTGCCTTAACTGAGAAAATATCAGCCTATCCTCATATAGCCACCTGGGGCTGTATTTTCGCCTTCCTGGACCCCATTTGTCACAGATGACACCACTGGTACACCAGATGTAATCCCCAAATCTGTGCAATCAGATTTAGCATGTGCCAGGTGATATTTTGGCCAAGTTTCATGGTTACAGAGCAATATTTGGTACTGGTTTGGGCTGATTTACATCTATTTTGGACCATTTTAACAGCAATATTTGGGTTAAATATTTTCTGTTCAGACATGTAATGCTGCAAATGCGCCTAAAATATCCCCCTTTATTATTAAAACAAGCATAAAATTAACCATGGGCTTCAGATTGGCAATATTGTGACATACTTGACATTCCCCTCATGAGGGGAGGCCAGGGGCCCCCCCACACCCCGAAAAATGAAATTCCTAATATGGCCCTCGAGTGGACCAGACCAATACAAATGCATTCTCTGTTATAAATTGAGTTTTCTGTGAAAATTTCAGCCAGATTGATCAACTTTAAGGGGTGGTTTGGACTGATCTGGCATTTTATGACATCCTCGCTACCTACACTCCCTGAACCTGTACTTTGGACTAGATATGCATTTCTCAAGGAACACACTACTAAAATTCATTCAAGTGGCGACTCCTGTGGGACACAATATGGTTTACAACCTTAAATCTGCCTTAACTGAGAAAATATCAGCCTATCCTCATATAGCCACCTGGGGCTGTATTTTCGCCTTCCTGGACCCCATTTGTCACAGATGACACCACTGGTACACCAGATGTAATCCCCAAATCTGTGCAATCAGATTTAGCATGTGCCAGGTGATATTTTGGCCAAGTTTCATGGTTACAGAGCAATATTTGGTACTGGTTTGGGCTGATTTACATCTATTTTGGACCATTTTAACAGCAATATTTGGGTTAAATATTTTCTGTTCAGACATGTAATGCTGCAAATGCGCCTAAAATATCCCCCTTTATTATTAAAACAAGCATAAAATTAACTATGGGCTTCAGATTGGCAATATTGTGACATACTTGACATTCCCCTCATGAGGGGAGGCCAGGGGCCCCCCCACACCCCGAAAAATGAAATTCCTAATATGGCCCTCGAGTGGACCAGACCAATACAAATGCATTCTCTGTTATAAATTGAGTTTTCTGTGAAAATTTCAGCCAGATTGATCAACTTTAAGGGGTGGTTTGGACTGATCTGGCATTTTATGACATCCTCGCTACCTACACTCCCTGAACCTGTACTTTGGACTAGATATGCATTTCTCAAGGAACACACTACTAAAATTCATTCAAGTGGCGACTCCTGTGGGACACAATATGGTTTACAACCTTAAATCTGCCTTAACTGAGAAAATATCAGCCTATCCTCATATAGCCACCTGGGGCTGTATTTTCGCCTTCCTGGACCCCATTTGTCACAGATGACACCACTGGTACACCAGATGTAATCCCCAAATCTGTGCAATCAGATTTAGCATGTGCCAGGTGATATTTTGGCCAAGTTTCATGGTTACAGAGCAATATTTGGTACTGGTTTGGGCTGATTTACATCTATTTTGGACCATTTTAACAGCAATATTTGGGTTAAATATTTTCTGTTCAGACATGTAATGCTGCAAATGCGCCTAAAATATCCCCCTTTATTATTAAAACAAGCATAAAATTAACTATGGGCTTCAGATTGGCAATATTGTGACATACTTGACATTCCCCTCATGAGGGGAGGCCAGGGGCCCCCCCACACCCCGAAAAATGAAATTCCTAATATGGCCCTCGAGTGGACCAGACCAATACAAATGCATTCTCTGTTATAAATTGAGTTTTCTGTGAAAATTTCAGCCAGATTGATCAACTTAAGGGGTGGTTTGGACTGATCTGGCATTTTATGACATCCTCGCTACCTACACTCCCTGAACCTGTACTTTGGACTAGATATGCATTTCTCAAGGAACACACTACTAAAATTCATTCAAGTGGCGACTCCTGTGGGACACAATATGGTTTACAACCTTAAATCTGCCTTAACTGAGAAAATATCAGCCTATCCTCATATAGCCACCTGGGGCTGTATTTTCGCCTTCCTGGACCCCATTTGTCACAGATGACACCACTGGTACACCAGATGTAATCCCCAAATCTGTGCAATCAGATTTAGCATGTGCCAGGTGATATTTTGGCCAAGTTTCATGGTTACAGAGCAATATTTGGTACTGGTTTGGGCTGATTTACATCTATTTTGGACCATTTTAACAGCAATATTTGGGTTAAATATTTTCTGTTCAGACATGTAATGCTGCAAATGCGCCTAAAATATCCCCCTTTATTATTAAAACAAGCATAAAATTAACCATGGGCTTCAGATTGGCAATATTGTGACATACTTGTCATTCCCCTCATGAGGGGAGGCCAGGGGCCCCCCCACACCCCGAAAAATGAAATTCCTAATATGGCCCTCGAGTGGACCAGACCAATACAAATGCATTCTCTGTTATAAATTGAGTTTTCTGTGAAAATTTCAGCCAGATTGATCAACTTTAAGGGGTGGTTTGGACTGATCTGGCATTTTATGACATCCTCGCTACCTACACTCCCTGAACCTGTACTTTGGACTAGATATGCATTTCTCAAGGAACACACTACTAAAATTCATTCAAGTGGCGACTCCTGTGGGACACAATATGGTTTACAACCTTAAATCTGCCTTAACTGAGAAAATATCAGCCTATCCTCATATAGCCACCTGGGGCTGTATTTTCGCCTTCCTGGACCCCATTTGTCACAGATGACACCACTGGTACACCAGATGTAATCCCCAAATCTGTGCAATCAGATTTAGCATGTGCCAGGTGATATTTTGGCCAAGTTTCATGGTTACAGAGCAATATTTGGTACTGGTTTGGGCTGATTTACATCTATTTTGGACCATTTTAACAGCAATATTTGGGTTAAATATTTTCTGTTCAGACATGTAATGCTGCAAATGCGCCTAAAATATCCCCCTTTATTATTAAAACAAGCATAAAATTAACTATGGGCTTCAGATTGGCAATATTGTGACATACTTGACATTCCCCTCATGAGGGGAGGCCAGGGCCCCCCCCACACCCCGAAAAATGAAATTCCCAATATGGCCCTCGAGTGGACCAGACCAATACAAATGCATTCTCTGTTATAAATTGAGTTTTCTGTGAAAATTTCAGCCAGATTGATCAACTTTAAGGGGTGGTTTGGACTGATCTGGCATTTTATGACATCCTCGCTACCTACACTCCCTGAACCTGTACTTTGGACTAGATATGCATTTCTCAAGGAACACACTACTAAAATTCATTCAAGTGGCGACTCCTGTGGGACACAATATGGTTTACAACCTTAAATCTGCCTTAACTGAGAAAATATCAGCCTATCCTCATATAGCCACCTGGGGCTGTATTTTCGCCTTCCTGGACCCCATTTGTCACAGATGACACCACTGGTACATCAGATGTAATCCCCAAATCTGTGCAATCAGATTTAGCATGTGCCAGGTGATATTTTGGCCAAGTTTCATGGTTACAGAGCAATATTTGGTACTGGTTTGGGCTGATTTACATCTATTTTGGACCATTTTAACAGCAATATTTGGGTTAAATATTTTCTGTTCAGACATGTAATGCTGCAAATGCGCCTAAAATATCCCCCTTTATTATTAAAACAAGCATAAAATTAACCATGGGCTTCAGATTGGCAAAATTGTGACATACTTGACATTCCCCTCATGAGGGGAGGCTAGGGGCCCCCCCACACCCCGAAAAATGAAATTCCTAATATGGCCCTCGAGTGGACCAGACCAATACAAATGCATTCTCTGTTATAAATTGAGTTTTCTGTGAACATTTCAGCCAGATTGATCAACTTTAAGAGGTGGTTTGGACTGATCTGGCATTTTATGACATCCTCGCTACCTACACTCCCTGAACCTGTACTTTGGACTAGATATGCATTTCTCAAGGAACACACTACTAAAATTCATTCAAGTGGCGACTCCTGTGGGACACAATATGGTTTACAACCTTAAATCTGCCTTAACTGAGAAAATATCAGCCTATCCTCATATAGCCACCTGGGGCTGTATTTTCGCCTTCCTGGACCCCATTTGTCACAGATGACACCACTGGTACACCAGATGTAATCCCCAAATCTGTGCAATCAGATTTAGCATGTGCCAGGTGATATTTTGGCCAAGTTTCATGGTTACAGAGCAATATTTGGTACTGGTTTGGGCTGATTTACATCTATTTTGGACCATTTTAACAGCAATATTTGGGTTAAATATTTTCTGTTCAGACATGTAATGCTGCAAATGCGCCTAAAATATCCCCCTTTATTATTAAAACAAGCATAAAATTAACTATGGGCTTCAGATTGGCAATATTGTGACATACTTGACATTCCCCTCATGAGGGGAGGCCAGGGGCCCCCCCACACCCCGAAAAATGAAATTCCCAATATGGCCCTCGAGTGGACCAGACCAATACAAATGCATTCTCTGTTATAAATTGAGTTTTCTGTGAAAATTTCAGCCAGATTGATCAACTTTAAGGGGTGGTTTGGACTGATCTGGCATTTTATGACATCCTCGCTACCTACACTCCCTGAACCTGTACTTTGGACTAGATATGCATTTCTCAAGGAACACACTACTAAAATTCATTCAAGTGGCGACTCCTGTGGGACACAATATGGTTTACAACCTTAAATCTGCCTTAACTGAGAAAATATCAGCCTATCCTCATATAGCCACCTGGGGCTGTATTTTCGCCTTCCTGGACCCCATTTGTCACAGATGACACCACTGGTACACCAGATGTAATCCCCAAATCTGTGCAATCAGATTTAGCATGTGCCAGGTGATATTTTGGCCAAGTTTCATGGTTACAGAGCAATATTTGGTACTGGTTTGGGCTGATTTACATCTATTTTGGACCATTTTAACAGCAATATTTGGGTTAAATATTTTCTGTTCAGACATGTAATGCTGCAAATGCGCCTAAAATATCCCCCTTTATTATTAAAACAAGCATAAAATTAACCATGGGCTTCAGATTGGCAAAATTGTGACATACTTGACATTCCCCTCATGAGGGGAGGCTAGGGGCCCCCCCACACCCCGAAAAATGAAATTCCTAATATGACCCTCGAGTGGACCAGACCAATACAAATGCATTCTCTGTTATAAATTGAGTTTTCTGTGAACATTTCAGCCAGATTGATCAACTTTAAGAGGTGGTTTGGACTGATCTGGCATTTTATGACATCCTCGCTACCTACACTCCCTGAACCTGTACTTTGGACTAGATATGCATTTCTCAAGGAACACACTACTAAAATTCATTCAAGTGGCGACTCCTGTGGGACACAATATGGTTTACAACCTTAAATCTGCCTTAACTGAGAAAATATCAGCCTATCCTCATATAGCCACCTGGGGCTGTATTTTCGCCTTCCTGGACCCCATTTGTCACAGATGACACCACTGGTACACCAGATGTAATCCCCAAATCTGTGCAATCAGATTTAGCATGTGCCAGGTGATATTTTGGCCAAGTTTCATGGTTACAGAGCAATATTTGGTACTGGTTTGGGCTGATTTACATCTATTTTGGACCATTTTAACAGCAATATTTGGGTTAAATATTTTCTGTTCAGACATGTAATGCTGCAAATGCGCCTAAAATATCCCCCTTTATTATTAAAACAAGCATAAAATTAACTATGGGCTTCAGATTGGCAATATTGTGACATACTTGACATTCCCCTCATGAGGGGAGGCCAGGGGCCCCCCCACACCCCGAAAAATGAAATTCCCAATATGGCCCTCGAGTGGACCAGACCAATACAAATGCATTCTCTGTTATAAATTGAGTTTTCTGTGAAAATTTCAGCCAGATTGATCAACTTTAAGGGGTGGTTTGGACTGATCTGGCATTTTATGACATCCTCGCTACCTACACTCCCTGAACCTGTACTTTGGACTAGATATGCATTTCTCAAGGAACACACTACTAAAATTCATTCAAGTGGCGACTCCTGTGGGACACAATATGGTTTACAACCTTAAATCTGCCTTAACTGAGAAAATATCAGCCTATCCTCATATAGCCACCTGGGGCTGTATTTTCGCCTTCCTGGACCCCATTTGTCACAGATGACACCACTGGTACACCAGATGTAATCCCCAAATCTGTGCAATCAGATTTAGCATGTGCCAGGTGATATTTTGGCCAAGTTTCATGGTTACAGAGCAATATTTGGTACTGGTTTGGGCTGATTTACATCTATTTTGGACCATTTTAACAGCAATATTTGGGTTAAATATTTTCTGTTCAGACATGTAATGCTGCAAATGCGCCTAAAATATCCCCCTTTATTATTAAAACAAGCATAAAATTAACTATGGGCTTCAGATTGGCAATATTGTGACATACTTGACATTCCCCTCATGAGGGGAGGCCAGGGGCCCCCCCACACCCCGAAAAATGAAATTCCCAATATGGCCCTCGAGTGGACCAGACCAATACAAATGCATTCTCTGTTATAAATTGAGTTTTCTGTGAAAATTTCAGCCAGATTGATCAACTTTAAGGGGTGGTTTGGACTGATCTGGCATTTTATGACATCCTCGCTACCTACACTCCCTGAACCTGTACTTTGGACTAGATATGCATTTCTCAAGGAACACACTACTAAAATTCATTCAAGTGGCGACTCCTGTGGGACACAATATGGTTTACAACCTTAAATCTGCCTTAACTGAGAAAATATCAGCCTATCCTCATATAGCCACCTGGGGCTGTATTTTCGCCTTCCTGGACCCCATTTGTCACAGATGACACCACTGGTACACCAGATGTAATCCCCAAATCTGTGCAATCAGATTTAGCATGTGCCAGGTGATATTTTGGCCAAGTTTCATGGTTACAGAGCAATATTTGGTACTGGTTTGGGCTGATTTACATCTATTTTGGACCATTTTAACAGCAATATTTGGGTTAAATATTTTCTGTTCAGACATGTAATGCTGCAAATGCGCCTAAAATATCCCCCTTTATTATTAAAACAAGCATAAAATTAACTATGGGCTTCAGATTGGCAATATTGTGACATACTTGACATTCCCCTCATGAGGGGAGGCCAGGGCCCCCCCCACACCCCGAAAAATGAAATTCCCAATATGGCCCTCGAGTGGACCAGACCAATACAAATGCATTCTCTGTTATAAATTGAGTTTTCTGTGAAAATTTCAGCCAGATTGATCAACTTTAAGGGGTGGTTTGGACTGATCTGGCATTTTATGACATCCTCGCTACCTACACTCCCTGAACCTGTACTTTGGACTAGATATGCATTTCTCAAGGAACACACTACTAAAATTCATTCAAGTGGCGACTCCTGTGGGACACAATATGGTTTACAACCTTAAATCTGCCTTAACTGAGAAAATATCAGCCTATCCTCATATAGCCACCTGGGGCTGTATTTTCGCCTTCCTGGACCCCATTTGTCACAGATGACACCACTGGTACACCAGATGTAATCCCCAAATCTGTGCAATCAGATTTAGCATGTGCCAGGTGATATTTTGGCCAAGTTTCATGGTTACAGAGCAATATTTGGTACTGGTTTGGGCTGATTTACATCTATTTTGGACCATTTTAACAGCAATATTTGGGTTAAATATTTTCTGTTCAGACATGTAATGCTGCAAATGCGCCTAAAATATCCCCCTTTATTATTAAAACAAGCATAAAATTAACTATGGGCTTCAGATTGGCAATATTGTGACATACTTGACATTCCCCTCATGAGGGGAGGCCAGGGGCCCCCCCACACCCCGAAAAATGAAATTCCTAATATGGCCCTCGAGTGGACCAGACCAATACAAATGCATTCTCTGTTATAAATTGAGTTTTCTGTGAAAATTTCAGCCAGATTGATCAACTTTAAGGGGTGGTTTGGACTGATCTGGCATTTTATGACATCCTCGCTACCTACACTCCCTGAACCTGTACTTTGGACTAGATATGCATTTCTCAAGGAACACACTACTAAAATTCATTCAAGTGGCGACTCCTGTGGGACACAATATGGTTTACAACCTTAAATCTGCCTTAACTGAGAAAATATCAGCCTATCCTCATATAGCCACCTGGGGCTGTATTTTCGCCTTCCTGGACCCCATTTGTCACAGATGACACCACTGGTACACCAGATGTAATCCCCAAATCTGTGCAATCAGATTTAGCATGTGCCAGGTGATATTTTGGCCAAGTTTCATGGTTACAGAGCAATATTTGGTAATGGTTTGGGCTGATTTACATCTATTTTGGACCATTTTAACAGCAATATTTGGGTTAAATATTTTCTGTTCAGACATGTAATGCTGCAAATGCGCCTAAAATATCCCCCTTTATTATTAAAACAAGCATAAAATTAACTATGGGCTTCAGATTGGCAATATTGTGACATACTTGACATTCCCCTCATGAGGGGAGGCCAGGGGCCCCCCCACACCCCGAAAAATGAAATTCCCAATATGGCCCTCGAGTGGACCAGACCAATACAAATGCATTCTCTGTTATAAATTGAGTTTTCTGTGAAAATTTCAGCCAGATTGATCAACTTTAAGGGGTGGTTTGGACTGATCTGGCATTTTATGACATCCTCGCTACCTACACTCCCTGAACCTGTACTTTGGACTAGATATGCATTTCTCAAGGAACACACTACTAAAATTCATTCAAGTGGCGACTCCTGTGGGACACAATATGGTTTACAACCTTAAATCTGCCTTAACTGAGAAAATATCAGCCTATCCTCATATAGCCACCTGGGGCTGTATTTTCGCCTTCCTGGACCCCATTTGTCACAGATGACACCACTGGTACACCAGATGTAATCCCCAAATCTGTGCAATCAGATTTAGCATGTGCCAGGTGATATTTTGGCCAAGTTTCATGGTTACAGAGCAATATTTGGTACTGGTTTGGGCTGATTTACATCTATTTTGGACCATTTTAACAGCAATATTTGGGTTAAATATTTTCTGTTCAGACATGTAATGCTGCAAATGCGCCTAAAATATCCCCCTTTATTATTAAAACAAGCATAAAATTAACTATGGGCTTCAGATTGGCAATATTGTGACATACTTGACATTCCCCTCATGAGGGGAGGCCAGGGGCCCCCCCACACCCCGAAAAATGAAATTCCTAATATGGCCCTCGAGTGGACCAGACCAATACAAATGCATTCTCTGTTATAAATTGAGTTTTCTGTGAAAATTTCAGCCAGATTGATCAACTTTAAGGGGTGGTTTGGACTGATCTGGCATTTTATGACATCCTCGCTACCTACACTCCCTGAACCTGTACTTTGGACTAGATATGCATTTCTCAAGGAACACACTACTAAAATTCATTCAAGTGGCGACTCCTGTGGGACACAATATGGTTTACAACCTTAAATCTGCCTTAACTGAGAAAATATCAGCCTATCCTCATATAGCCACCTGGGGCTGTATTTTCGCCTTCCTGGACCCCATTTGTCACAGATGACACCACTGGTACATCAGATGTAATCCCCAAATCTGTGCAATCAGATTTAGCATGTGCCAGGTGATATTTTGGCCAAGTTTCATGGTTACAGAGCAATATTTGGTACTGGTTTGGGCTGATTTACATCTATTTTGGACCATTTTAACAGCAATATTTGGGTTAAATATTTTCTGTTCAGACATGTAATGCTGCAAATGCGCCTAAAATATCCCCCTTTATTATTAAAACAAGCATAAAATTAACTATGGGCTTCAGATTGGCAATATTGTGACATACTTGACATTCCCCTCATGAGGGGAGGCCAGGGGCCCCCCCACACCCCGAAAAATGAAATTCCTAATATGGCCCTCGAGTGGACCAGACCAATACAAATGCATTCTCTGTTATAAATTGAGTTTTCTGTGAAAATTTCAGCCAGATTGATCAACTTTAAGGGGTGGTTTGGACTGATCTGGCATTTTATGACATCCTCGCTACCTACACTCCCTGAACCTGTACTTTGGACTAGATATGCATTTCTCAAGGAACACACTACTAAAATTCATTCAAGTGGCGACTCCTGTGGGACACAATATGGTTTACAACCTTAAATCTGCCTTAACTGAGAAAATATCAGCCTATCCTCATATAGCCACCTGGGGCTGTATTTTCGCCTTCCTGGACCCCATTTGTCACAGATGACACCACTGGTACACCAGATGTAATCCCCAAATCTGTGCAATCAGATTTAGCATGTGCCAGGTGATATTTTGGCCAAGTTTCATGGTTACAGAGCAATATTTGGTACTGGTTTGGGCTGATTTACATCTATTTTGGACCATTTTAACAGCAATATTTGGGTTAAATATTTTCTGTTCAGACATGTAATGCTGCAAATGCGCCTAAAATATCCCCCTTTATTATTAAAACAAGCATAAAATTAACTATGGGCTTCAGATTGGCAATATTGTGACATACTTGACATTCCCCTCATGAGGGGAGGCCAGGGGCCCCCCCACACCCCGAAAAATGAAATTCCCAATATGGCCCTCGAGTGGACCAGACCAATACAAATGCATTCTCTGTTATAAATTGAGTTTTCTGTGAAAATTTCAGCCAGATTGATCAACTTTAAGGGGTGGTTTGGACTGATCTGGCATTTTATGACATCCTCGCTACCTACACTCCCTGAACCTGTACTTTGGACTAGATATGCATTTCTCAAGGAACACACTACTAAAATTCATTCAAGTGGCGACTCCTGTGGGACACAATATGGTTTACAACCTTAAATCTGCCTTAACTGAGAAAATATCAGCCTATCCTCATATAGCCACCTGGGGCTGTATTTTCGCCTTCCTGGACCCCATTTGTCACAGATGACACCACTGGTACACCAGATGTAATCCCCAAATCTGTGCAATCAGATTTAGCATGTGCCAGGTGATATTTTGGCCAAGTTTCATGGTTACAGAGCAATATTTGGTACTGGTTTGGGCTGATTTACATCTATTTTGGACCATTTTAACAGCAATATTTGGGTTAAATATTTTCTGTTCAGACATGTAATGCTGCAAATGCGCCTAAAATATCCCCCTTTATTATTAAAACAAGCATAAAATTAACTATGGGCTTCAGATTGGCAATATTGTGACATACTTGACATTCCCCTCATGAGGGGAGGCCAGGGGCCCCCCCACACCCCGAAAAATGAAATTCCTAATATGGCCCTCGAGTGGACCAGACCAATACAAATGCATTCTCTGTTATAAATTGAGTTTTCTGTGAAAATTTCAGCCAGATTGATCAACTTTAAGGGGTGGTTTGGACTGATCTGGCATTTTATGACATCCTCGCTACCTACACTCCCTGAACCTGTACTTTGGACTAGATATGCATTTCTCAAGGAACACACTACTAAAATTCATTCAAGTGGCGACTCCTGTGGGACACAATATGGTTTACAACCTTAAATCTGCCTTAACTGAGAAAATATCAGCCTATCCTCATATAGCCACCTGGGGCTGTATTTTCGCCTTCCTGGACCCCATTTGTCACAGATGACACCACTGGTACATCAGATGTAATCCCCAAATCTGTGCAATCAGATTTAGCATGTGCCAGGTGATATTTTGGCCAAGTTTCATGGTTACAGAGCAATATTTGGTACTGGTTTGGGCTGATTTACATCTATTTTGGACCATTTTAACAGCAATATTTGGGTTAAATATTTTCTGTTCAGACATGTAATGCTGCAAATGCGCCTAAAATATCCCCCTTTATTATTAAAACAAGCATAAAATTAACCATGGGCTTCAGATTGGCAATATTGTGACATACTTGACATTCCCCTCATGAGGGGAGGCCAGGGGCCCCCCCACACCCCGAAAAATGAAATTCCTAATATGGCCCTCGAGTGGACCAGACCAATACAAATGCATTCTCTGTTATAAATTGAGTTTTCTGTGAAAATTTCAGCCAGATTGATCAACTTTAAGGGGTGGTTTGGACTGATCTGGCATTTTATGACATCCTCGCTACCTACACTCCCTGAACCTGTACTTTGGACTAGATATGCATTTCTCAAGGAACACACTACTAAAATTCATTCAAGTGGCGACTCCTGTGGGACACAATATGGTTTACAACCTTAAATCTGCCTTAACTGAGAAAATATCAGCCTATCCTCATATAGCCACCTGGGGCTGTATTTTCGCCTTCCTGGACCCCATTTGTCACAGATGACACCACTGGTACACCAGATGTAATCCCCAAATCTGTGCAATCAGATTTAGCATGTGCCAGGTGATATTTTGGCCAAGTTTCATGGTTACAGAGCAATATTTGGTACTGGTTTGGGCTGATTTACATCTATTTTGGACCATTTTAACAGCAATATTTGGGTTAAATATTTTCTGTTCAGACATGTAATGCTGCAAATGCGCCTAAAATATCCCCCTTTATTATTAAAACAAGCATAAAATTAACTATGGGCTTCAGATTGGCAATATTGTGACATACTTGACATTCCCCTCATGAGGGGAGGCCAGGGCCCCCCCCACACCCCGAAAAATGAAATTCCCAATATGGCCCTCGAGTGGACCAGACCAATACAAATGCATTCTCTGTTATAAATTGAGTTTTCTGTGAAAATTTCAGCCAGATTGATCAACTTTAAGGGGTGGTTTGGACTGATCTGGCATTTTATGACATCCTCGCTACCCACACTCCCTGAACCTGTACTTTGGACTAGATATGCATTTCTCAAGGAACACACTACTAAAATTCATTCAAGTGGCGACTCCTGTGGGACACAATATGGTTTACAACCTTAAATCTGCCTTAACTGAGAAAATATCAGCCTATCCTCATATAGCCACCTGGGGCTGTATTTTCGCCTTCCTGGACCCCATTTGTCACAGATGACACCACTGGTACACCAGATGTAATCCCCAAATCTGTGCAATCAGATTTAGCATGTGCCAGGTGATATTTTGGCCAAGTTTCATGGTTACAGAGCAATATTTGGTACTGGTTTGGGCTGATTTACATCTATTTTGGACCATTTTAACAGCAATATTTGGGTTAAATATTTTCTGTTCAGACATGTAATGCTGCAAATGCGCCTAAAATATCCCCCTTTATTATTAAAACAAGCATAAAATTAACTATGGGCTTCAGATTGGCAATATTGTGACATACTTGACATTCCCCTCATGAGGGGAGGCCAGGGGCCCCCCCACACCCCGAAAAATGAAATTCCTAATATGGCCCTCGAGTGGACCAGACCAATACAAATGCATTCTCTGTTATAAATTGAGTTTTCTGTGAAAATTTCAGCCAGATTGATCAACTTTAAGGGGTGGTTTGGACTGATCTGGCATTTTATGACATCCTCGCTACCTACACTCCCTGAACCTGTACTTTGGACTAGATATGCATTTCTCAAGGAACACACTACTAAAATTCATTCAAGTGGCGACTCCTGTGGGACACAATATGGTTTACAACCTTAAATCTGCCTTAACTGAGAAAATATCAGCCTATCCTCATATAGCCACCTGGGGCTGTATTTTCGCCTTCCTGGACCCCATTTGTCACAGATGACACCACTGGTACATCAGATGTAATCCCCAAATCTGTGCAATCAGATTTAGCATGTGCCAGGTGATATTTTGGCCAAGTTTCATGGTTACAGAGCAATATTTGGTACTGGTTTGGGCTGATTTACATCTATTTTGGACCATTTTAACAGCAATATTTGGGTTAAATATTTTCTGTTCAGACATGTAATGCTGCAAATGCGCCTAAAATATCCCCCTTTATTATTAAAACAAGCATAAAATTAACCATGGGCTTCAGATTGGCAAAATTGTGACATACTTGACATTCCCCTCATGAGGGGAGGCTAGGGGCCCCCCCACACCCCGAAAAATGAAATTCCTAATATGGCCCTCGAGTGGACCAGACCAATACAAATGCATTCTCTGTTATAAATTGAGTTTTCTGTGAAAATTTCAGCCAGATTGATCAACTTTAAGGGGTGGTTTGGACTGATCTGGCATTTTATGACATCCTCGCTACCTACACTCCCTGAACCTGTACTTTGGACTAGATATGCATTTCTCAAGGAACACACTACTAAAATTCATTCAAGTGGCGACTCCTGTGGGACACAATATGGTTTACAACCTTAAATCTGCCTTAACTGAGAAAATATCAGCCTATCCTCATATAGCCACCTGGGGCTGTATTTTCGCCTTCCTGGACCCCATTTGTCACAGATGACACCACTGGTACACCAGATGTAATCCCCAAATCTGTGCAATCAGATTTAGCATGTGCCAGGTGATATTTTGGCCAAGTTTCATGGTTACAGAGCAATATTTGGTACTGGTTTGGGCTGATTTACATCTATTTTGGACCATTTTAACAGCAATATTTGGGTTAAATATTTTCTGTTCAGACATGTAATGCTGCAAATGCGCCTAAAATATCCCCCTTTATTATTAAAACAAGCATAAAATTAACTATGGGCTTCAGATTGGCAATATTGTGACATACTTGACATTCCCCTCATGAGGGGAGGCCAGGGGCCCCCCCACACCCCGAAAAATGAAATTCCCAATATGGCCCTCGAGTGGACCAGACCAATACAAATGCATTCTCTGTTATAAATTGAGTTTTCTGTGAAAATTTCAGCCAGATTGATCAACTTTAAGGGGTGGTTTGGACTGATCTGGCATTTTATGACATCCTCGCTACCTACACTCCCTGAACCTGTACTTTGGACTAGATATGCATTTCTCAAGGAACACACTACTAAAATTCATTCAAGTGGCGACTCCTGTGGGACACAATATGGTTTACAACCTTAAATCTGCCTTAACTGAGAAAATATCAGCCTATCCTCATATAGCCACCTGGGGCTGTATTTTCGCCTTCCTGGACCCCATTTGTCACAGATGACACCACTGGTACACCAGATGTAATCCCCAAATCTGTGCAATCAGATTTAGCATGTGCCAGGTGATATTTTGGCCAAGTTTCATGGTTACAGAGCAATATTTGGTACTGGTTTGGGCTGATTTACATCTATTTTGGACCATTTTAACAGCAATATTTGGGTTAAATATTTTCTGTTCAGACATGTAATGCTGCAAATGCGCCTAAAATATCCCCCTTTATTATTAAAACAAGCATAAAATTAACTATGGGCTTCAGATTGGCAATATTGTGACATACTTGACATTCCCCTCATGAGGGGAGGCCAGGGGCCCCCCCACACCCCGAAAAATGAAATTCCTAATATGGCCCTCGAGTGGACCAGACCAATACAAATGCATTCTCTGTTATAAATTGAGTTTTCTGTGAAAATTTCAGCCAGATTGATCAACTTTAAGGGGTGGTTTGGACTGATCTGGCATTTTATGACATCCTCGCTACCTACACTCCCTGAACCTGTACTTTGGACTAGATATGCATTTCTCAAGGAACACACTACTAAAATTCATTCAAGTGGCGACTCCTGTGGGACACAATATGGTTTACAACCTTAAATCTGCCTTAACTGAGAAAATATCAGCCTATCCTCATATAGCCACCTGGGGCTGTATTTTCGCCTTCCTGGACCCCATTTGTCACAGATGACACCACTGGTACACCAGATGTAATCCCCAAATCTGTGCAATCAGATTTAGCATGTGCCAGGTGATATTTTGGCCAAGTTTCATGGTTACAGAGCAATATTTGGTACTGGTTTGGGCTGATTTACATCTATTTTGGACCATTTTAACAGCAATATTTGGGTTAAATATTTTCTGTTCAGACATGTAATGCTGCAAATGCGCCTAAAATATCCCCCTTTATTATTAAAACAAGCATAAAATTAACCATGGGCTTCAGATTGGCAATATTGTGACATACTTGACATTCCCCTCATGAGGGGAGGCCAGGGGCCCCCCCACACCCCGAAAAATGAAATTCCTAATATGGCCCTCGAGTGGACCAGACCAATACAAATGCATTCTCTGTTATAAATTGAGTTTTCTGTGAAAATTTCAGCCAGATTGATCAACTTTAAGGGGTGGTTTGGACTGATCTGGCATTTTATGACATCCTCGCTACCTACACTCCCTGAACCTGTACTTTGGACTAGATATGCATTTCTCAAGGAACACACTACTAAAATTCATTCAAGTGGCGACTCCTGTGGGACACAATATGGTTTACAACCTTAAATCTGCCTTAACTGAGAAAATATCAGCCTATCCTCATATAGCCACCTGGGGCTGTATTTTCGCCTTCCTGGACCCCATTTGTCACAGATGACACCACTGGTACACCAGATGTAATCCCCAAATCTGTGCAATCAGATTTAGCATGTGCCAGGTGATATTTTGGCCAAGTTTCATGGTTACAGAGCAATATTTGGTACTGGTTTGGGCTGATTTACATCTATTTTGGACCATTTTAACAGCAATATTTGGGTTAAATATTTTCTGTTCAGACATGTAATGCTGCAAATGCGCCTAAAATATCCCCCTTTATTATTAAAACAAGCATAAAATTAACTATGGGCTTCAGATTGGCAATATTGTGACATACTTGACATTCCCCTCATGAGGGGAGGCCAGGGCCCCCCCCACACCCCGAAAAATGAAATTCCCAATATGGCCCTCGAGTGGACCAGACCAATACAAATGCATTCTCTGTTATAAATTGAGTTTTCTGTGAAAATTTCAGCCAGATTGATCAACTTTAAGGGGTGGTTTGGACTGATCTGGCATTTTATGACATCCTCGCTACCCACACTCCCTGAACCTGTACTTTGGACTAGATATGCATTTCTCAAGGAACACACTACTAAAATTCATTCAAGTGGCGACTCCTGTGGGACACAATATGGTTTACAACCTTAAATCTGCCTTAACTGAGAAAATATCAGCCTATCCTCATATAGCCACCTGGGGCTGTATTTTCGCCTTCCTGGACCCCATTTGTCACAGATGACACCACTGGTACACCAGATGTAATCCCCAAATCTGTGCAATCAGATTTAGCATGTGCCAGGTGATATTTTGGCCAAGTTTCATGGTTACAGAGCAATATTTGGTACTGGTTTGGGCTGATTTACATCTATTTTGGACCATTTTAACAGCAATATTTGGGTTAAATATTTTCTGTTCAGACATGTAATGCTGCAAATGCGCCTAAAATATCCCCCTTTATTATTAAAACAAGCATAAAATTAACTATGGGCTTCAGATTGGCAATATTGTGACATACTTGACATTCCCCTCATGAGGGGAGGCCAGGGGCCCCCCCACACCCCGAAAAATGAAATTCCTAATATGGCCCTCGAGTGGACCAGACCAATACAAATGCATTCTCTGTTATAAATTGAGTTTTCTGTGAAAATTTCAGCCAGATTGATCAACTTTAAGGGGTGGTTTGGACTGATCTGGCATTTTATGACATCCTCGCTACCTACACTCCCTGAACCTGTACTTTGGACTAGATATGCATTTCTCAAGGAACACACTACTAAAATTCATTCAAGTGGCGACTCCTGTGGGACACAATATGGTTTACAACCTTAAATCTGCCTTAACTGAGAAAATATCAGCCTATCCTCATATAGCCACCTGGGGCTGTATTTTCGCCTTCCTGGACCCCATTTGTCACAGATGACACCACTGGTACATCAGATGTAATCCCCAAATCTGTGCAATCAGATTTAGCATGTGCCAGGTGATATTTTGGCCAAGTTTCATGGTTACAGAGCAATATTTGGTACTGGTTTGGGCTGATTTACATCTATTTTGGACCATTTTAACAGCAATATTTGGGTTAAATATTTTCTGTTCAGACATGTAATGCTGCAAATGCGCCTAAAATATCCCCCTTTATTATTAAAACAAGCATAAAATTAACCATGGGCTTCAGATTGGCAAAATTGTGACATACTTGACATTCCCCTCATGAGGGGAGGCTAGGGGCCCCCCCACACCCCGAAAAATGAAATTCCTAATATGGCCCTCGAGTGGACCAGACCAATACAAATGCATTCTCTGTTATAAATTGAGTTTTCTGTGAAAATTTCAGCCAGATTGATCAACTTTAAGGGGTGGTTTGGACTGATCTGGCATTTTATGACATCCTCGCTACCTACACTCCCTGAACCTGTACTTTGGACTAGATATGCATTTCTCAAGGAACACACTACTAAAATTCATTCAAGTGGCGACTCCTGTGGGACACAATATGGTTTACAACCTTAAATCTGCCTTAACTGAGAAAATATCAGCCTATCCTCATATAGCCACCTGGGGCTGTATTTTCGCCTTCCTGGACCCCATTTGTCACAGATGACACCACTGGTACACCAGATGTAATCCCCAAATCTGTGCAATCAGATTTAGCATGTGCCAGGTGATATTTTGGCCAAGTTTCATGGTTACAGAGCAATATTTGGTACTGGTTTGGGCTGATTTACATCTATTTTGGACCATTTTAACAGCAATATTTGGGTTAAATATTTTCTGTTCAGACATGTAATGCTGCAAATGCGCCTAAAATATCCCCCTTTATTATTAAAACAAGCATAAAATTAACTATGGGCTTCAGATTGGCAATATTGTGACATACTTGACATTCCCCTCATGAGGGGAGGCCAGGGCCCCCCCCACACCCCGAAAAATGAAATTCCCAATATGGCCCTCGAGTGGACCAGACCAATACAAATGCATTCTCTGTTATAAATTGAGTTTTCTGTGAAAATTTCAGCCAGATTGATCAACTTTAAGGGGTGGTTTGGACTGATCTGGCATTTTATGACATCCTCGCTACCTACACTCCCTGAACCTGTACTTTGGACTAGATATGCATTTCTCAAGGAACACACTACTAAAATTCATTCAAGTGGCGACTCCTGTGGGACACAATATGGTTTACAACCTTAAATCTGCCTTAACTGAGAAAATATCAGCCTATCCTCATATAGCCACCTGGGGCTGTATTTTCGCCTTCCTGGACCCCATTTGTCACAGATGACACCACTGGTACACCAGATGTAATCCCCAAATCTGTGCAATCAGATTTAGCATGTGCCAGGTGATATTTTGGCCAAGTTTCATGGTTACAGAGCAATATTTGGTACTGGTTTGGGCTGATTTACATCTATTTTGGACCATTTTAACAGCAATATTTGGGTTAAATATTTTCTGTTCAGACATGTAATGCTGCAAATGCGCCTAAAATATCCCCCTTTATTATTAAAACAAGCATAAAATTAACTATGGGCTTCAGATTGGCAATATTGTGACATACTTGACATTCCCCTCATGAGGGGAGGCCAGGGGCCCCCCCACACCCCGAAAAATGAAATTCCTAATATGGCCCTCGAGTGGACCAGACCAATACAAATGCATTCTCTGTTATAAATTGAGTTTTCTGTGAAAATTTCAGCCAGATTGATCAACTTTAAGGGGTGGTTTGGACTGATCTGGCATTTTATGACATCCTCGCTACCTACACTCCCTGAACCTGTACTTTGGACTAGATATGCATTTCTCAAGGAACACACTACTAAAATTCATTCAAGTGGCGACTCCTGTGGGACACAATATGGTTTACAACCTTAAATCTGCCTTAACTGAGAAAATATCAGCCTATCCTCATATAGCCACCTGGGGCTGTATTTTCGCCTTCCTGGACCCCATTTGTCACAGATGACACCACTGGTACACCAGATGTAATCCCCAAATCTGTGCAATCAGATTTAGCATGTGCCAGGTGATATTTTGGCCAAGTTTCATGGTTACAGAGCAATATTTGGTACTGGTTTGGGCTGATTTACATCTATTTTGGACCATTTTAACAGCAATATTTGGGTTAAATATTTTCTGTTCAGACATGTAATGCTGCAAATGCGCCTAAAATATCCCCCTTTATTATTAAAACAAGCATAAAATTAACTATGGGCTTCAGATTGGCAATATTGTGACATACTTGACATTCCCCTCATGAGGGGAGGCCAGGGGCCCCCCCACACCCCGAAAAATGAAATTCCCAATATGGCCCTCGAGTGGACCAGACCAATACAAATGCATTCTCTGTTATAAATTGAGTTTTCTGTGAAAATTTCAGCCAGATTGATCAACTTTAAGGGGTGGTTTGGACTGATCTGGCATTTTATGACATCCTCGCTACCTACACTCCCTGAACCTGTACTTTGGACTAGATATGCATTTCTCAAGGAACACACTACTAAAATTCATTCAAGTGGCGACTCCTGTGGGACACAATATGGTTTACAACCTTAAATCTGCCTTAACTGAGAAAATATCAGCCTATCCTCATATAGCCACCTGGGGCTGTATTTTCGCCTTCCTGGACCCCATTTGTCACAGATGACACCACTGGTACACCAGATGTAATCCCCAAATCTGTGCAATCAGATTTAGCATGTGCCAGGTGATATTTTGGCCAAGTTTCATGGTTACAGAGCAATATTTGGTACTGGTTTGGGCTGATTTACATCTATTTTGGACCATTTTAACAGCAATATTTGGGTTAAATATTTTCTGTTCAGACATGTAATGCTGCAAATGCGCCTAAAATATCCCCCTTTATTATTAAAACAAGCATAAAATTAACTATGGGCTTCAGATTGGCAATATTGTGACATACTTGACATTCCCCTCATGAGGGGAGGCCAGGGGCCCCCCCACACCCCGAAAAATGAAATTCCTAATATGGCCCTCGAGTGGACCAGACCAATACAAATGCATTCTCTGTTATAAATTGAGTTTTCTGTGAAAATTTCAGCCAGATTGATCAACTTTAAGGGGTGGTTTGGACTGATCTGGCATTTTATGACATCCTCGCTACCTACACTCCCTGAACCTGTACTTTGGACTAGATATGCATTTCTCAAGGAACACACTACTAAAATTCATTCAAGTGGCGACTCCTGTGGGACACAATATGGTTTACAACCTTAAATCTGCCTTAACTGAGAAAATATCAGCCTATCCTCATATAGCCACCTGGGGCTGTATTTTCGCCTTCCTGGACCCCATTTGTCACAGATGACACCACTGGTACATCAGATGTAATCCCCAAATCTGTGCAATCAGATTTAGCATGTGCCAGGTGATATTTTGGCCAAGTTTCATGGTTACAGAGCAATATTTGGTACTGGTTTGGGCTGATTTACATCTATTTTGGACCATTTTAACAGCAATATTTGGGTTAAATATTTTCTGTTCAGACATGTAATGCTGCAAATGCGCCTAAAATATCCCCCTTTATTATTAAAACAAGCATAAAATTAACCATGGGCTTCAGATTGGCAATATTGTGACATACTTGACATTCCCCTCATGAGGGGAGGCCAGGGGCCCCCCCACACCCCGAAAAATGAAATTCCTAATATGGCCCTCGAGTGGACCAGACCAATACAAATGCATTCTCTGTTATAAATTGAGTTTTCTGTGAAAATTTCAGCCAGATTGATCAACTTTAAGGGGTGGTTTGGACTGATCTGGCATTTTATGACATCCTCGCTACCTACACTCCCTGAACCTGTACTTTGGACTAGATATGCATTTCTCAAGGAACACACTACTAAAATTCATTCAAGTGGCGACTCCTGTGGGACACAATATGGTTTACAACCTTAAATCTGCCTTAACTGAGAAAATATCAGCCTATCCTCATATAGCCACCTGGGGCTGTATTTTCGCCTTCCTGGACCCCATTTGTCACAGATGACACCACTGGTACACCAGATGTAATCCCCAAATCTGTGCAATCAGATTTAGCATGTGCCAGGTGATATTTTGGCCAAGTTTCATGGTTACAGAGCAATATTTGGTACTGGTTTGGGCTGATTTACATCTATTTTGGACCATTTTAACAGCAATATTTGGGTTAAATATTTTCTGTTCAGACATGTAATGCTGCAAATGCGCCTAAAATATCCCCCTTTATTATTAAAACAAGCATAAAATTAACCATGGGCTTCAGATTGGCAATATTGTGACATACTTGACATTCCCCTCATGAGGGGAGGCCAGGGGCCCCCCCACACCCCGAAAAATGAAATTCCTAATATGGCCCTCGAGTGGACCAGACCAATACAAATGCATTCTCTGTTATAAATTGAGTTTTCTGTGAAAATTTCAGCCAGATTGATCAACTTTAAGGGGTGGTTTGGACTGATCTGGCATTTTATGACATCCTCGCTACCTACACTCCCTGAACCTGTACTTTGGACTAGATATGCATTTCTCAAGGAACACACTACTAAAATTCATTCAAGTGGCGACTCCTGTGGGACACAATATGGTTTACAACCTTAAATCTGCCTTAACTGAGAAAATATCAGCCTATCCTCATATAGCCACCTGGGGCTGTATTTTCGCCTTCCTGGACCCCATTTGTCACAGATGACACCACTGGTACACCAGATGTAATCCCCAAATCTGTGCAATCAGATTTAGCATGTGCCAGGTGATATTTTGGCCAAGTTTCATGGTTACAGAGCAATATTTGGTACTGGTTTGGGCTGATTTACATCTATTTTGGACCATTTTAACAGCAATATTTGGGTTAAATATTTTCTGTTCAGACATGTAATGCTGCAAATGCGCCTAAAATATCCCCCTTTATTATTAAAACAAGCATAAAATTAACTATGGGCTTCAGATTGGCAATATTGTGACATACTTGACATTCCCCTCATGAGGGGAGGCCAGGGCCCCCCCCACACCCCGAAAAATGAAATTCCCAATATGGCCCTCGAGTGGACCAGACCAATACAAATGCATTCTCTGTTATAAATTGAGTTTTCTGTGAAAATTTCAGCCAGATTGATCAACTTTAAGGGGTGGTTTGGACTGATCTGGCATTTTATGACATCCTCGCTACCCACACTCCCTGAACCTGTACTTTGGACTAGATATGCATTTCTCAAGGAACACACTACTAAAATTCATTCAAGTGGCGACTCCTGTGGGACACAATATGGTTTACAACCTTAAATCTGCCTTAACTGAGAAAATATCAGCCTATCCTCATATAGCCACCTGGGGCTGTATTTTCGCCTTCCTGGACCCCATTTGTCACAGATGACACCACTGGTACACCAGATGTAATCCCCAAATCTGTGCAATCAGATTTAGCATGTGCCAGGTGATATTTTGGCCAAGTTTCATGGTTACAGAGCAATATTTGGTACTGGTTTGGGCTGATTTACATCTATTTTGGACCATTTTAACAGCAATATTTGGGTTAAATATTTTCTGTTCAGACATGTAATGCTGCAAATGCGCCTAAAATATCCCCCTTTATTATTAAAACAAGCATAAAATTAACTATGGGCTTCAGATTGGCAATATTGTGACATACTTGACATTCCCCTCATGAGGGGAGGCCAGGGGCCCCCCCACACCCCGAAAAATGAAATTCCTAATATGGCCCTCGAGTGGACCAGACCAATACAAATGCATTCTCTGTTATAAATTGAGTTTTCTGTGAAAATTTCAGCCAGATTGATCAACTTTAAGGGGTGGTTTGGACTGATCTGGCATTTTATGACATCCTCGCTACCTACACTCCCTGAACCTGTACTTTGGACTAGATATGCATTTCTCAAGGAACACACTACTAAAATTCATTCAAGTGGCGACTCCTGTGGGACACAATATGGTTTACAACCTTAAATCTGCCTTAACTGAGAAAATATCAGCCTATCCTCATATAGCCACCTGGGGCTGTATTTTCGCCTTCCTGGACCCCATTTGTCACAGATGACACCACTGGTACATCAGATGTAATCCCCAAATCTGTGCAATCAGATTTAGCATGTGCCAGGTGATATTTTGGCCAAGTTTCATGGTTACAGAGCAATATTTGGTACTGGTTTGGGCTGATTTACATCTATTTTGGACCATTTTAACAGCAATATTTGGGTTAAATATTTTCTGTTCAGACATGTAATGCTGCAAATGCGCCTAAAATATCCCCCTTTATTATTAAAACAAGCATAAAATTAACCATGGGCTTCAGATTGGCAAAATTGTGACATACTTGACATTCCCCTCATGAGGGGAGGCTAGGGGCCCCCCCACACCCCGAAAAATGAAATTCCTAATATGGCCCTCGAGTGGACCAGACCAAAATGCATTCTCTGTTATAAATTGAGTTTTCTGTGAAAATTTCAGCCAGATTGATCAACTTTAAGGGGTGGTTTGGACTGATCTGGCATTTTATGACATCCTCGCTACCTACACTCCCTGAACCTGTACTTTGGACTAGATATGCATTTCTCAAGGAACACACTACTAAAATTCATTCAAGTGGCGACTCCTGTGGGACACAATATGGTTTACAACCTTAAATCTGCCTTAACTGAGAAAATATCAGCCTATCCTCATATAGCCACCTGGGGCTGTATTTTCGCCTTCCTGGACCCCATTTGTCACAGATGACACCACTGGTACACCAGATGTAATCCCCAAATCTGTGCAATCAGATTTAGCATGTGCCAGGTGATATTTTGGCCAAGTTTCATGGTTACAGAGCAATATTTGGTACTGGTTTGGGCTGATTTACATCTATTTTGGACCATTTTAACAGCAATATTTGGGTTAAATATTTTCTGTTCAGACATGTAATGCTGCAAATGCGCCTAAAATATCCCCCTTTATTATTAAAACAAGCATAAAATTAACTATGGGCTTCAGATTGGCAAAATTGTGACATACTTGACATTCCCCTCATGAGGGGAGGCCAGGGGCCCCCCCACACCCCGAAAAATGAAATTCCTAATATGGCCCTCGAGTGGACCAGACCAATACAAATGCATTCTCTGTTATAAATTGAGTTTTCTGTGAACATTTCAGCCAGATTGATCAACTTTAAGAGGTGGTTTGGACTGATCTGGCATTTTATGACATCCTCGCTACCTACACTCCCTGAACCTGTACTTTGGACTAGATATGCATTTCTCAAGGAACACACTACTAAAATTCATTCAAGTGGCGACTCCTGTGGGACACAATATGGTTTACAACCTTAAATCTGCCTTAACTGAGAAAATATCAGCCTATCCTCATATAGCCACCTGGGGCTGTATTTTCGCCTTCCTGGACCCCATTTGTCACAGATGACACCACTGGTACACCAGATGTAATCCCCAAATCTGTGCAATCAGATTTAGCATGTGCCAGGTGATATTTTGGCCAAGTTTCATGGTTACAGAGCAATATTTGGTACTGGTTTGGGCTGATTTACATCTATTTTGGACCATTTTAACAGCAATATTTGGGTTAAATATTTTCTGTTCAGACATGTAATGCTGCAAATGCGCCTAAAATATCCCCCTTTATTATTAAAACAAGCATAAAATTAACTATGGGCTTCAGATTGGCAAAATTGTGACATACTTGACATTCCCCTCATGAGGGGAGGCCAGGGGCCCCCCCACACCCCGAAAAATGAAATTCCTAATATGGCCCTCGAGTGGACCAGACCAATACAAATGCATTCTCTGTTATAAATTGAGTTTTCTGTGAACATTTCAGCCAGATTGATCAACTTTAAGAGGTGGTTTGGACTGATCTGGCATTTTATGACATCCTCGCTACCTACACTCCCTGAACCTGTACTTTGGACTAGATATGCATTTCTCAAGGAACACACTACTAAAATTCATTCAAGTGGCGACTCCTGTGGGACACAATATGGTTTACAACCTTAAATCTGCCTTAACTGAGAAAATATCAGCCTATCCTCATATAGCCACCTGGGGCTGTATTTTCGCCTTCCTGGACCCCATTTGTCACAGATGACACCACTGGTACACCAGATGTAATCCCCAAATCTGTGCAATCAGATTTAGCATGTGCCAGGTGATATTTTGGCCAAGTTTCATGGTTACAGAGCAATATTTGGTACTGGTTTGGGCTGATTTACATCTATTTTGGACCATTTTAACAGCAATATTTGGGTTAAATATTTTCTGTTCAGACATGTAATGCTGCAAATGCGCCTAAAATATCCCCCTTTATTATTAAAACAAGCATAAAATTAACTATGGGCTTCAGATTGGCAAAATTGTGACATACTTGACATTCCCCTCATGAGGGGAGGCCAGGGGCCCCCCCACACCCCGAAAAATGAAATTCCTAATATGGCCCTCGAGTGGACCAGACCAATACAAATGCATTCTCTGTTATAAATTGAGTTTTCTGTGAAAATTTCAGCCAGATTGATCAACTTTAAGGGGTGGTTTGGACTGATCTGGCATTTTATGACATCCTCGCTACCTACACTCCCTGAACCTGTACTTTGGACTAGATATGCATTTCTCAAGGAACACACTACTAAAATTCATTCAAGTGGCGACTCCTGTGGGACACAATATGGTTTACAACCTTAAATCTGCCTTAACTGAGAAAATATCAGCCTATCCTCATATAGCCACCTGGGGCTGTATTTTCGCCTTCCTGGACCCCATTTGTCACAGATGACACCACTGGTACACCAGATGTAATCCCCAAATCTGTGCAATCAGATTTAGCATGTGCCAGGTGATATTTTGGCCAAGTTTCATGGTTACAGAGCAATATTTGGTACTGGTTTGGGCTGATTTACATCTATTTTGGACCATTTTAACAGCAATATTTGGGTTAAATATTTTCTGTTCAGACATGTAATGCTGCAAATGCGCCTAAAATATCCCCCTTTATTATTAAAACAAGCATAAAATTAACTATGGGCTTCAGATTGGCAAAATTGTGACATACTTGACATTCCCCTCATGAGGGGAGGCCAGGGGCCCCCCCAACACCCCGAAAAATGAAATTCCTAATATGGCCCTCGAGTGGACCAGACCAATACAAATGCATTCTCTGTTATAAATTGAGTTTTCTGTGAAAATTTCAGCCAGATTGATCAACTTTAAGGGGTGGTTTGGACTGATCTGGCATTTTATGACATCCTCGCTACCTACACTCCCTGAACCTGTACTTTGGACTAGATATGCATTTCTCAAGGAACACACTACTAAAATTCATTCAAGTGGCGACTCCTGTGGGACACAATATGGTTTACAACCTTAAATCTGCCTTAACTGAGAAAATATCAGCCTATCCTCATATAGCCACCTGGGGCTGTATTTTCGCCTTCCTGGACCCCATTTGTCACAGATGACACCACTGGTACACCAGATGTAATCCCCAAATCTGTGCAATCAGATTTAGCATGTGCCAGGTGATATTTTGGCCAAGTTTCATGGTTACAGAGCAATATTTGGTACTGGTTTGGGCTGATTTACATCTATTTTGGACCATTTTAACAGCAATATTTGGGTTAAATATTTTCTGTTCAGACATGTAATGCTGCAAATGCGCCTAAAATATCCCCCTTTATTATTAAAACAAGCATAAAATTAACTATGGGCTTCAGATTGGCAAAATTGTGACATACTTGACATTCCCCTCATGAGGGGAGGCCAGGGGCCCCCCCACACCCCGAAAAATGAAATTCCTAATATGGCCCTCGAGTGGACCAGACCAATACAAATGCATTCTCTGTTATAAATTGAGTTTTCTGTGAACATTTCAGCCAGATTGATCAACTTTAAGAGGTGGTTTGGACTGATCTGGCATTTTATGACATCCTCGCTACCTACACTCCCTGAACCTGTACTTTGGACTAGATATGCATTTCTCAAGGAACACACTACTAAAATTCATTCAAGTGGCGACTCCTGTGGGACACAATATGGTTTACAACCTTAAATCTGCCTTAACTGAGAAAATATCAGCCTATCCTCATATAGCCACCTGGGGCTGTATTTTCGCCTTCCTGGACCCCATTTGTCACAGATGACACCACTGGTACACCAGATGTAATCCCCAAATCTGTGCAATCAGATTTAGCATGTGCCAGGTGATATTTTGGCCAAGTTTCATGGTTACAGAGCAATATTTGGTACTGGTTTGGGCTGATTTACATCTATTTTGGACCATTTTAACAGCAATATTTGGGTTAAATATTTTCTGTTCAGACATGTAATGCTGCAAATGCGCCTAAAATATCCCCCTTTATTATTAAAACAAGCATAAAATTAACTATGGGCTTCAGATTGGCAAAATTGTGACATACTTGACATTCCCCTCATGAGGGGAGGCCAGGGGCCCCCCCACACCCCGAAAAATGAAATTCCTAATATGGCCCTCGAGTGGACCAGACCAATACAAATGCATTCTCTGTTATAAATTGAGTTTTCTGTGAACATTTCAGCCAGATTGATCAACTTTAAGAGGTGGTTTGGACTGATCTGGCATTTTATGACATCCTCGCTACCTACACTCCCTGAACCTGTACTTTGGACTAGATATGCATTTCTCAAGGAACACACTACTAAAATTCATTCAAGTGGCGACTCCTGTGGGACACAATATGGTTTACAACCTTAAATCTGCCTTAACTGAGAAAATATCAGCCTATCCTCATATAGCCACCTGGGGCTGTATTTTCGCCTTCCTGGACCCCATTTGTCACAGATGACACCACTGGTACACCAGATGTAATCCCCAAATCTGTGCAATCAGATTTAGCATGTGCCAGGTGATATTTTGGCCAAGTTTCATGGTTACAGAGCAATATTTGGTACTGGTTTGGGCTGATTTACATCTATTTTGGACCATTTTAACAGCAATATTTGGGTTAAATATTTTCTGTTCAGACATGTAATGCTGCAAATGCGCCTAAAATATCCCCCTTTATTATTAAAACAAGCATAAAATTAACTATGGGCTTCAGATTGGCAAAATTGTGACATACTTGACATTCCCCTCATGAGGGGAGGCCAGGGGCCCCCCCACACCCCGAAAAATGAAATTCCTAATATGGCCCTCGAGTGGACCAGACCAATACAAATGCATTCTCTGTTATAAATTGAGTTTTCTGTGAAAATTTCAGCCAGATTGATCAACTTTAAGGGGTGGTTTGGACTGATCTGGCATTTTATGACATCCTCGCTACCTACACTCCCTGAACCTGTACTTTGGACTAGATATGCATTTCTCAAGGAACACACTACTAAAATTCATTCAAGTGGCGACTCCTGTGGGACACAATATGGTTTACAACCTTAAATCTGCCTTAACTGAGAAAATATCAGCCTATCCTCATATAGCCACCTGGGGCTGTATTTTCGCCTTCCTGGACCCCATTTGTCACAGATGACACCACTGGTACACCAGATGTAATCCCCAAATCTGTGCAATCAGATTTAGCATGTGCCAGGTGATATTTTGGCCAAGTTTCATGGTTACAGAGCAATATTTGGTACTGGTTTGGGCTGATTTACATCTATTTTGGACCATTTTAACAGCAATATTTGGGTTAAATATTTTCTGTTCAGACATGTAATGCTGCAAATGCGCCTAAAATATCCCCCTTTATTATTAAAACAAGCATAAAATTAACTATGGGCTTCAGATTGGCAAAATTGTGACATACTTGACATTCCCCTCATGAGGGGAGGCCAGGGGCCCCCCCAACACCCCGAAAAATGAAATTCCTAATATGGCCCTCGAGTGGACCAGACCAATACAAATGCATTCTCTGTTATAAATTGAGTTTTCTGTGAAAATTTCAGCCAGATTGATCAACTTTAAGGGGTGGTTTGGACTGATCTGGCATTTTATGACATCCTCGCTACCTACACTCCCTGAACCTGTACTTTGGACTAGATATGCATTTCTCAAGGAACACACTACTAAAATTCATTCAAGTGGCGACTCCTGTGGGACACAATATGGTTTACAACCTTAAATCTGCCTTAACTGAGAAAATATCAGCCTATCCTCATATAGCCACCTGGGGCTGTATTTTCGCCTTCCTGGACCCCATTTGTCACAGATGACACCACTGGTACACCAGATGTAATCCCCAAATCTGTGCAATCAGATTTAGCATGTGCCAGGTGATATTTTGGCCAAGTTTCATGGTTACAGAGCAATATTTGGTACTGGTTTGGGCTGATTTACATCTATTTTGGACCATTTTAACAGCAATATTTGGGTTAAATATTTTCTGTTCAGACATGTAATGCTGCAAATGCGCCTAAAATATCCCCCTTTATTATTAAAACAAGCATAAAATTAACTATGGGCTTCAGATTGGCAAAATTGTGACATACTTGACATTCCCCTCATGAGGGGAGGCCAGGGGCCCCCCCAACACCCCGAAAAATGAAATTCCTAATATGGCCCTCGAGTGGACCAGACCAATACAAATGCATTCTCTGTTATAAATTGAGTTTTCTGTGAAAATTTCAGCCAGATTGATCAACTTTAAGGGGTGGTTTGGACTGATCTGGCATTTTATGACATCCTCGCTACCTACACTCCCTGAACCTGTACTTTGGACTAGATATGCATTTCTCAAGGAACACACTACTAAAATTCATTCAAGTGGCGACTCCTGTGGGACACAATATGGTTTACAACCTTAAATCTGCCTTAACTGAGAAAATATCAGCCTATCCTCATATAGCCACCTGGGGCTGTATTTTCGCCTTCCTGGACCCCATTTGTCACAGATGACACCACTGGTACACCAGATGTAATCCCCAAATCTGTGCAATCAGATTTAGCATGTGCCAGGTGATATTTTGGCCAAGTTTCATGGTTACAGAGCAATATTTGGTACTGGTTTGGGCTGATTTACATCTATTTTGGACCATTTTAACAGCAATATTTGGGTTAAATATTTTCTGTTCAGACATGTAATGCTGCAAATGCGCCTAAAATATTCCCCTTTATTATTAAAACAAGCATAAAATTAACTATGGGCTTCAGATTGGCAAAATTGTGACATACTTGACATTCCCCTCATGAGGGGAGGCCAGGGGCCCCCCCACACCCCGAAAAATGAAATTCCTAATATGGCCCTCGAGTGGACCAGACCAATACAAATGCATTCTCTGTTATAAATTGAGTTTTCTGTGAACATTTCAGCCAGATTGATCAACTTTAAGAGGTGGTTTGGACTGATCTGGCATTTTATGACATCCTCGCTACCTACACTCCCTGAACCTGTACTTTGGACTAGATATGCATTTCTCAAGGAACACACTACTAAAATTCATTCAAGTGGCGACTCCTGTGGGACACAATATGGTTTACAACCTTAAATCTGCCTTAACTGAGAAAATATCAGCCTATCCTCATATAGCCACCTGGGGCTGTATTTTCGCCTTCCTGGACCCCATTTGTCACAGATGACACCACTGGTACACCAGATGTAATCCCCAAATCTGTGCAATCAGATTTAGCATGTGCCAGGTGATATTTTGGCCAAGTTTCATGGTTACAGAGCAATATTTGGTACTGGTTTGGGCTGATTTACATCTATTTTGGACCATTTTAACAGCAATATTTGGGTTAAATATTTTCTGTTCAGACATGTAATGCTGCAAATGCGCCTAAAATATCCCCCTTTATTATTAAAACAAGCATAAAATTAACTATGGGCTTCAGATTGGCAAAATTGTGACATACTTGACATTCCCCTCATGAGGGGAGGCCAGGGGCCCCCCCAACACCCCGAAAAATGAAATTCCTAATATGGCCCCCGAGTGGACCAGACCAATACAAATGCATTCTCTGTTATAAATTGAGTTTTCTGTGAACATTTCAGCCAGATTGATCAACTTTAAGGGGTGGTTTGGACTGATCTGGCATTTTATGACATCCTCGCTACCTACACTCCCTGAACCTGTACTTTGGACTAGATATGCATTTCTCAAGGAACACACTACTAAAATTCATTCAAGTGGCGACTCCTGTGGGACACAATATGGTTTACAACCTTAAATCTGCCTTAACTGAGAAAATATCAGCCTATCCTCATATAGCCACCTGGGGCTGTATTTTCGCCTTCCTGGACCCCATTTGTCACAGATGACACCACTGGTACACCAGATGTAATCCCCAAATCTGTGCAATCAGATTTAGCATGTGCCAGGTGATATTTTGGCCAAGTTTCATGGTTACAGAGCAATATTTGGTACTGGTTTGGGCTGATTTACATCTATTTTGGACCATTTTAACAGCAATATTTGGGTTAAATATTTTCTGTTCAGACATGTAATGCTGCAAATGCGCCTAAAATATCCCCCTTTATTATTAAAACAAGCATAAAATTAACTATGGGCTTCAGATTGGCAAAATTGTGACATACTTGACATTCCCCTCATGAGGGGAGGCCAGGGGCCCCCCCAACACCCCGAAAAATGAAATTCCTAATATGGCCCTCGAGTGGACCAGACCAATACAAATGCATTCTCTGTTATAAATTGAGTTTTCTGTGAAAATTTCAGCCAGATTGATCAACTTTAAGGGGTGGTTTGGACTGATCTGGCATTTTATGACATCCTCGCTACCTACACTCCCTGAACCTGTAATTTGGACTAGATATGCATTTCTCAAGGAACACACTACTAAAATTCATTCAAGTGGCGACTCCTGTGGGACACAATATGGTTTACAACCTTAAATCTGCCTTAACTGAGAAAATATCAGCCTATCCTCATATAGCCACCTGGGGCTGTATTTTCGCCTTCCTGGACCCCATTTGTCACAGATGACACCACTGGTACACCAGATGTAATCCCCAAATCTGTGCAATCAGATTTAGCATGTGCCAGGTGATATTTTGGCCAAGTTTCATGGTTACAGAGCAATATTTGGTACTGGTTTGGGCTGATTTACATCTATTTTGGACCATTTTAACAGCAATATTTGGGTTAAATATTTTCTGTTCAGACATGTAATGCTGCAAATGCGCCTAAAATATCCCCCTTTATTATTAAAACAAGCATAAAATTAACTATGGGCTTCAGATTGGCAAAATTGTGACATACTTGACATTCCCCTCATGAGGGGAGGCCAGGGGCCCCCCCAACACCCCGAAAAATGAAATTCCTAATATGGCCCTCGAGTGGACCAGACCAATACAAATGCATTCTCTGTTATAAATTGAGTTTTCTGTGAAAATTTCAGCCAGATTGATCAACTTTAAGGGGTGGTTTGGACTGATCTGGCATTTTATGACATCCTCGCTACCTACACTCCCTGAACCTGTAATTTGGACTAGATATGCATTTCTCAAGGAACACACTACTAAAATTCATTCAAGTGGCGACTCCTGTGGGACACAATATGGTTTACAACCTTAAATCTGCCTTAACTGAGAAAATATCAGCCTATCCTCATATAGCCACCTGGGGCTGTATTTTCGCCTTCCTGGACCCCATTTGTCACAGATGACACCACTGGTACACCAGATGTAATCCCCAAATCTGTGCAATCAGATTTAGCATGTGCCAGGTGATATTTTGGCCAAGTTTCATGGTTACAGAGCAATATTTGGTACTGGTTTGGGCTGATTTACATCTATTTTGGACCATTTTAACAGCAATATTTGGGTTAAATATTTTCTGTTCAGACATGTAATGCTGCAAATGCGCCTAAAATATCCCCCTTTATTATTAAAACAAGCATAAAATTAACTATGGGCTTCAGATTGGCAAAATTGTGACATACTTGACATTCCCCTCATGAGGGGAGGCCAGGGGCCCCCCCAACACCCCGAAAAATGAAATTCCTAATATGGCCCTCGAGTGGACCAGACCAATACAAATGCATTCTCTGTTATAAATTGAGTTTTCTGTGAAAATTTCAGCCAGATTGATCAACTTTAAGGGGTGGTTTGGACTGATCTGGCATTTTATGACATCCTCGCTACCTACACTCCCTGAACCTGTACTTTGGACTAGATATGCATTTCTCAAGGAACACACTACTAAAATTCATTCAAGTGGCGACTCCTGTGGGACACAATATGGTTTACAACCTTAAATCTGCCTTAACTGAGAAAATATCAGCCTATCCTCATATAGCCACCTGGGGCTGTATTTTCGCCTTCCTGGACCCCATTTGTCACAGATGACACCACTGGTACACCAGATGTAATCCCCAAATCTGTGCAATCAGATTTAGCATGTGCCAGGTGATATTTTGGCCAAGTTTCATGGTTACAGAGCAATATTTGGTACTGGTTTGGGCTGATTTACATCTATTTTGGACCATTTTAACAGCAATATTTGGGTTAAATATTTTCTGTTCAGACATGTAATGCTGCAAATGCGCCTAAAATATCCCCCTTTATTATTAAAACAAGCATAAAATTAACTATGGGCTTCAGATTGGCAAAATTGTGACATACTTGACATTCCCCTCATGAGGGGAGGCCAGGGGCCCCCCCACACCCCGAAAAATGAAATTCCTAATATGGCCCTCGAGTGGACCAGACCAATACAAATGCATTCTCTGTTATAAATTGAGTTTTCTGTGAACATTTCAGCCAGATTGATCAACTTTAAGAGGTGGTTTGGACTGATCTGGCATTTTATGACATCCTCGCTACCTACACTCCCTGAACCTGTACTTTGGACTAGATATGCATTTCTCAAGGAACACACTACTAAAATTCATTCAAGTGGCGACTCCTGTGGGACACAATATGGTTTACAACCTTAAATCTGCCTTAACTGAGAAAATATCAGCCTATCCTCATATAGCCACCTGGGGCTGTATTTTCGCCTTCCTGGACCCCATTTGTCACAGATGACACCACTGGTACACCAGATGTAATCCCCAAATCTGTGCAATCAGATTTAGCATGTGCCAGGTGATATTTTGGCCAAGTTTCATGGTTACAGAGCAATATTTGGTACTGGTTTGGGCTGATTTACATCTATTTTGGACCATTTTAACAGCAATATTTGGGTTAAATATTTTCTGTTCAGACATGTAATGCTGCAAATGCGCCTAAAATATCCCCCTTTATTATTAAAACAAGCATAAAATTAACTATGGGCTTCAGATTGGCAAAATTGTGACATACTTGACATTCCCCTCATGAGGGGAGGCCAGGGGCCCCCCCACACCCCGAAAAATGAAATTCCTAATATGGCCCTCGAGTGGACCAGACCAATACAAATGCATTCTCTGTTATAAATTGAGTTTTCTGTGAACATTTCAGCCAGATTGATCAACTTTAAGAGGTGGTTTGGACTGATCTGGCATTTTATGACATCCTCGCTACCTACACTCCCTGAACCTGTACTTTGGACTAGATATGCATTTCTCAAGGAACACACTACTAAAATTCATTCAAGTGGCGACTCCTGTGGGACACAATATGGTTTACAACCTTAAATCTGCCTTAACTGAGAAAATATCAGCCTATCCTCATATAGCCACCTGGGGCTGTATTTTCGCCTTCCTGGACCCCATTTGTCACAGATGACACCACTGGTACACCAGATGTAATCCCCAAATCTGTGCAATCAGATTTAGCATGTGCCAGGTGATATTTTGGCCAAGTTTCATGGTTACAGAGCAATATTTGGTACTGGTTTGGGCTGATTTACATCTATTTTGGACCATTTTAACAGCAATATTTGGGTTAAATATTTTCTGTTCAGACATGTAATGCTGCAAATGCGCCTAAAATATCCCCCTTTATTATTAAAACAAGCATAAAATTAACTATGGGCTTCAGATTGGCAAAATTGTGACATACTTGACATTCCCCTCATGAGGGGAGGCCAGGGGCCCCCCCACACCCCGAAAAATGAAATTCCTAATATGGCCCTCGAGTGGACCAGACCAATACAAATGCATTCTCTGTTATAAATTGAGTTTTCTGTGAAAATTTCAGCCAGATTGATCAACTTTAAGGGGTGGTTTGGACTGATCTGGCATTTTATGACATCCTCGCTACCTACACTCCCTGAACCTGTACTTTGGACTAGATATGCATTTCTCAAGGAACACACTACTAAAATTCATTCAAGTGGCGACTCCTGTGGGACACAATATGGTTTACAACCTTAAATCTGCCTTAACTGAGAAAATATCAGCCTATCCTCATATAGCCACCTGGGGCTGTATTTTCGCCTTCCTGGACCCCATTTGTCACAGATGACACCACTGGTACACCAGATGTAATCCCCAAATCTGTGCAATCAGATTTAGCATGTGCCAGGTGATATTTTGGCCAAGTTTCATGGTTACAGAGCAATATTTGGTACTGGTTTGGGCTGATTTACATCTATTTTGGACCATTTTAACAGCAATATTTGGGTTAAATATTTTCTGTTCAGACATGTAATGCTGCAAATGCGCCTAAAATATCCCCCTTTATTATTAAAACAAGCATAAAATTAACTATGGGCTTCAGATTGGCAAAATTGTGACATACTTGACATTCCCCTCATGAGGGGAGGCCAGGGGCCCCCCCAACACCCCGAAAAATGAAATTCCTAATATGGCCCTCGAGTGGACCAGACCAATACAAATGCATTCTCTGTTATAAATTGAGTTTTCTGTGAAAATTTCAGCCAGATTGATCAACTTTAAGGGGTGGTTTGGACTGATCTGGCATTTTATGACATCCTCGCTACCTACACTCCCTGAACCTGTACTTTGGACTAGATATGCATTTCTCAAGGAACACACTACTAAAATTCATTCAAGTGGCGACTCCTGTGGGACACAATATGGTTTACAACCTTAAATCTGCCTTAACTGAGAAAATATCAGCCTATCCTCATATAGCCACCTGGGGCAGTATTTTCGCCTTCCTGGACCCCATTTGTCACAGATGACACCACTGGTACACCAGATGTAATCCCCAAATCTGTGCAATCAGATTTAGCATGTGCCAGGTGATATTTTGGCCAAGTTTCATGGTTACAGAGCAATATTTGGTACTGGTTTGGGCTGATTTACATCTATTTTGGACCATTTTAACAGCAATATTTGGGTTAAATATTTTCTGTTCAGACATGTAATGCTGCAAATGCGCCTAAAATATCCCCCTTTATTATTAAAACAAGCATAAAATTAACTATGGGCTTCAGATTGGCAAAATTGTGACATACTTGACATTCCCCTCATGAGGGGAGGCCAGGGGCCCCCCCAACACCCCGAAAAATGAAATTCCTAATATGGCCCTCGAGTGGACCAGACCAATACAAATGCATTCTCTGTTATAAATTGAGTTTTCTGTGAAAATTTCAGCCAGATTGATCAACTTTAAGGGGTGGTTTGGACTGATCTGGCATTTTATGACATCCTCGCTACCTACACTCCCTGAACCTGTACTTTGGACTAGATATGCATTTCTCAAGGAACACACTACTAAAATTCATTCAAGTGGCGACTCCTGTGGGACACAATATGGTTTACAACCTTAAATCTGCCTTAACTGAGAAAATATCAGCCTATCCTCATATAGCCACCTGGGGCTGTATTTTCGCCTTCCTGGACCCCATTTGTCACAGATGACACCACTGGTACACCAGATGTAATCCCCAAATCTGTGCAATCAGATTTAGCATGTGCCAGGTGATATTTTGGCCAAGTTTCATGGTTACAGAGCAATATTTGGTACTGGTTTGGGCTGATTTACATCTATTTTGGACCATTTTAACAGCAATATTTGGGTTAAATATTTTCTGTTCAGACATGTAATGCTGCAAATGCGCCTAAAATATTCCCCTTTATTATTAAAACAAGCATAAAATTAACTATGGGCTTCAGATTGGCAAAATTGTGACATACTTGACATTCCCCTCATGAGGGGAGGCCAGGGGCCCCCCCACACCCCGAAAAATGAAATTCCTAATATGGCCCTCGAGTGGACCAGACCAATACAAATGCATTCTCTGTTATAAATTGAGTTTTCTGTGAACATTTCAGCCAGATTGATCAACTTTAAGAGGTGGTTTGGACTGATCTGGCATTTTATGACATCCTCGCTACCTACACTCCCTGAACCTGTACTTTGGACTAGATATGCATTTCTCAAGGAACACACTACTAAAATTCATTCAAGTGGCGACTCCTGTGGGACACAATATGGTTTACAACCTTAAATCTGCCTTAACTGAGAAAATATCAGCCTATCCTCATATAGCCACCTGGGGCTGTATTTTCGCCTTCCTGGACCCCATTTGTCACAGATGACACCACTGGTACACCAGATGTAATCCCCAAATCTGTGCAATCAGATTTAGCATGTGCCAGGTGATATTTTGGCCAAGTTTCATGGTTACAGAGCAATATTTGGTACTGGTTTGGGCTGATTTACATCTATTTTGGACCATTTTAACAGCAATATTTGGGTTAAATATTTTCTGTTCAGACATGTAATGCTGCAAATGCGCCTAAAATATCCCCCTTTATTATTAAAACAAGCATAAAATTAACTATGGGCTTCAGATTGGCAAAATTGTGACATACTTGACATTCCCCTCATGAGGGGAGGCCAGGGGCCCCCCCACACCCCGAAAAATGAAATTCCTAATATGGCCCTCGAGTGGACCAGACCAATACAAATGCATTCTCTGTTATAAATTGAGTTTTCTGTGAACATTTCAGCCAGATTGATCAACTTTAAGAGGTGGTTTGGACTGATCTGGCATTTTATGACATCCTCGCTACCTACACTCCCTGAACCTGTACTTTGGACTAGATATGCATTTCTCAAGGAACACACTACTAAAATTCATTCAAGTGGCGACTCCTGTGGGACACAATATGGTTTACAACCTTAAATCTGCCTTAACTGAGAAAATATCAGCCTATCCTCATATAGCCACCTGGGGCTGTATTTTCGCCTTCCTGGACCCCATTTGTCCCAGATGACACCACTGGTACACCAGATGTAATCCCCAAATCTGTGCAATCAGATTTAGCATGTGCCAGGTGATATTTTGGCCAAGTTTCATGGTTACAGAGCAATATTTGGTACTGGTTTGGGCTGATTTACATCTATTTTGGACCATTTTAACAGCAATATTTGGGTTAAATATTTTCTGTTCAGACATGTAATGCTGCAAATGCGCCTAAAATATCCCCCTTTATTATTAAAACAAGCATAAAATTAACTATGGGCTTCAGATTGGCAAAATTGTGACATACTTGACATTCCCCTCATGAGGGGAGGCCAGGGGCCCCCCCAACACCCCGAAAAATGAAATTCCTAATATGGCCCCCGAGTGGACCAGACCAATACAAATGCATTCTCTGTTATAAATTGAGTTTTCTGTGAACATTTCAGCCAGATTGATCAACTTTAAGGGGTGGTTTGGACTGATCTGGCATTTTATGACATCCTCGCTACCTACACTCCCTGAACCTGTACTTTGGACTAGATATGCATTTCTCAAGGAACACACTACTAAAATTCATTCAAGTGGCGACTCCTGTGGGACACAATATGGTTTACAACCTTAAATCTGCCTTAACTGAGAAAATATCAGCCTATCCTCATATAGCCACCTGGGGCTGTATTTTCGCCTTCCTGGACCCCATTTGTCACAGATGACACCACTGGTACACCAGATGTAATCCCCAAATCTGTGCAATCAGATTTAGCATGTGCCAGGTGATATTTTGGCCAAGTTTCATGGTTACAGAGCAATATTTGGTACTGGTTTGGGCTGATTTACATCTATTTTGGACCATTTTAACAGCAATATTTGGGTTAAATATTTTCTGTTCAGACATGTAATGCTGCAAATGCGCCTAAAATATCCCCCTTTATTATTAAAACAAGCATAAAATTAACTATGGGCTTCAGATTGGCAAAATTGTGACATACTTGACATTCCCCTCATGAGGGGAGGCCAGGGGCCCCCCCACACCCCGAAAAATGAAATTCCTAATATGGCCCTCGAGTGGACCAGACCAATACAAATGCATTCTCTGTTATAAATTGAGTTTTCTGTGAAAATTTCAGCCAGATTGATCAACTTTAAGGGGTGGTTTGGACTGATCTGGCATTTTATGACATCCTCGCTACCTACACTCCCTGAACCTGTACTTTGGACTAGATATGCATTTCTCAAGGAACACACTACTAAAATTCATTCAAGTGGCGACTCCTGTGGGACACAATATGGTTTACAACCTTAAATCTGCCTTAACTGAGAAAATATCAGCCTATCCTCATATAGCCACCTGGGGCTGTATTTTCGCCTTCCTGGACCCCATTTGTCACAGATGACACCACTGGTACACCAGATGTAATCCCCAAATCTGTGCAATCAGATTTAGCATGTGCCAGGTGATATTTTGGCCAAGTTTCATGGTTACAGAGCAATATTTGGTACTGGTTTGGGCTGATTTACATCTATTTTGGACCATTATAACAGCAATATTTGGGTTAAATATTTTCTGTTCAGACATGTAATGCTGCAAATGCGCCTAAAATATCCCCCTTTATTATTAAAACAAGCATAAAATTAACTATGGGCTTCAGATTGGCAAAATTGTGACATACTTGACATTCCCCTCATGAGGGGAGGCCAGGGGCCCCCCCACACCCCGAAAAATGAAATTCCTAATATGGCCCTCGAGTGGACCAGACCAATACAAATGCATTCTCTGTTATAAATTGAGTTTTCTGTGAACATTTCAGCCAGATTGATCAACTTTAAGAGGTGGTTTGGACTGATCTGGCATTTTATGACATCCTCGCTACCTACACTCCCTGAACCTGTACTTTGGACTAGATATGCATTTCTCAAGGAACACACTACTAAAATTCATTCAAGTGGCGACTCCTGTGGGACACAATATGGTTTACAACCTTAAATCTGCCTTAACTGAGAAAATATCAGCCTATCCTCATATAGCCACCTGGGGCTGTATTTTCGCCTTCCTGGACCCCATTTGTCACAGATGACACCACTGGTACACCAGATGTAATCCCCAAATCTGTGCAATCAGATTTAGCATGTGCCAGGTGATATTTTGGCCAAGTTTCATGGTTACAGAGCAATATTTGGTACTGGTTTGGGCTGATTTACATCTATTTTGGACCATTTTAACAGCAATATTTGGGTTAAATATTTTCTGTTCAGACATGTAATGCTGCAAATGCGCCTAAAATATCCCCCTTTATTATTAAAACAAGCATAAAATTAACTATGGGCTTCAGATTGGCAAAATTGTGACATACTTGACATTCCCCTCATGAGGGGAGGCCAGGGGCCCCCCCACACCCCGAAAAATGAAATTCCTAATATGGCCCTCGAGTGGACCAGACCAATACAAATGCATTCTCTGTTATAAATTGAGTTTTCTGTGAAAATTTCAGCCAGATTGATCAACTTTAAGGGGTGGTTTGGACTGATCTGGCATTTTATGACATCCTCGCTACCTACACTCCCTGAACCTGTACTTTGGACTAGATATGCATTTCTCAAGGAACACACTACTAAAATTCATTCAAGTGGCGACTCCTGTGGGACACAATATGGTTTACAACCTTAAATCTGCCTTAACTGAGAAAATATCAGCCTATCCTCATATAGCCACCTGGGGCTGTATTTTCGCCTTCCTGGACCCCATTTGTCACAGATGACACCACTGGTACACCAGATGTAATCCCCAAATCTGTGCAATCAGATTTAGCATGTGCCAGGTGATATTTTGGCCAAGTTTCATGGTTACAGAGCAATATTTGGTACTGGTTTGGGCTGATTTACATCTATTTTGGACCATTTTAACAGCAATATTTGGGTTAAATATTTTCTGTTCAGACATGTAATGCTGCAAATGCGCCTAAAATATCCCCCTTTATTATTAAAACAAGCATAAAATTAACTATGGGCTTCAGATTGGCAAAATTGTGACATACTTGACATTCCCCTCATGAGGGGAGGCCAGGGGCCCCCCCAACACCCCGAAAAATGAAATTCCTAATATGGCCCTCGAGTGGACCAGACCAATACAAATGCATTCTCTGTTATAAATTGAGTTTTCTGTGAAAATTTCAGCCAGATTGATCAACTTTAAGGGGTGGTTTGGACTGATCTGGCATTTTATGACATCCTCGCTACCTACACTCCCTGAACCTGTACTTTGGACTAGATATGCATTTCTCAAGGAACACACTACTAAAATTCATTCAAGTGGCGACTCCTGTGGGACACAATATGGTTTACAACCTTAAATCTGCCTTAACTGAGAAAATATCAGCCTATCCTCATATAGCCACCTGGGGCAGTATTTTCGCCTTCCTGGACCCCATTTGTCACAGATGACACCACTGGTACACCAGATGTAATCCCCAAATCTGTGCAATCAGATTTAGCATGTGCCAGGTGATATTTTGGCCAAGTTTCATGGTTACAGAGCAATATTTGGTACTGGTTTGGGCTGATTTACATCTATTTTGGACCATTTTAACAGCAATATTTGGGTTAAATATTTTCTGTTCAGACATGTAATGCTGCAAATGCGCCTAAAATATCCCCCTTTATTATTAAAACAAGCATAAAATTAACTATGGGCTTCAGATTGGCAAAATTGTGACATACTTGACATTCCCCTCATGAGGGGAGGCCAGGGGCCCCCCCAACACCCCGAAAAATGAAATTCCTAATATGGCCCTCGAGTGGACCAGACCAATACAAATGCATTCTCTGTTATAAATTGAGTTTTCTGTGAAAATTTCAGCCAGATTGATCAACTTTAAGGGGTGGTTTGGACTGATCTGGCATTTTATGACATCCTCGCTACCTACACTCCCTGAACCTGTACTTTGGACTAGATATGCATTTCTCAAGGAACACACTACTAAAATTCATTCAAGTGGCGACTCCTGTGGGACACAATATGGTTTACAACCTTAAATCTGCCTTAACTGAGAAAATATCAGCCTATCCTCATATAGCCACCTGGGGCTGTATTTTCGCCTTCCTGGACCCCATTTGTCACAGATGACACCACTGGTACACCAGATGTAATCCCCAAATCTGTGCAATCAGATTTAGCATGTGCCAGGTGATATTTTGGCCAAGTTTCATGGTTACAGAGCAATATTTGGTACTGGTTTGGGCTGATTTACATCTATTTTGGACCATTTTAACAGCAATATTTGGGTTAAATATTTTCTGTTCAGACATGTAATGCTGCAAATGCGCCTAAAATATTCCCCTTTATTATTAAAACAAGCATAAAATTAACTATGGGCTTCAGATTGGCAAAATTGTGACATACTTGACATTCCCCTCATGAGGGGAGGCCAGGGGCCCCCCCACACCCCGAAAAATGAAATTCCTAATATGGCCCTCGAGTGGACCAGACCAATACAAATGCATTCTCTGTTATAAATTGAGTTTTCTGTGAACATTTCAGCCAGATTGATCAACTTTAAGAGGTGGTTTGGACTGATCTGGCATTTTATGACATCCTCGCTACCTACACTCCCTGAACCTGTACTTTGGACTAGATATGCATTTCTCAAGGAACACACTACTAAAATTCATTCAAGTGGCGACTCCTGTGGGACACAATATGGTTTACAACCTTAAATCTGCCTTAACTGAGAAAATATCAGCCTATCCTCATATAGCCACCTGGGGCTGTATTTTCGCCTTCCTGGACCCCATTTGTCACAGATGACACCACTGGTACACCAGATGTAATCCCCAAATCTGTGCAATCAGATTTAGCATGTGCCAGGTGATATTTTGGCCAAGTTTCATGGTTACAGAGCAATATTTGGTACTGGTTTGGGCTGATTTACATCTATTTTGGACCATTTTAACAGCAATATTTGGGTTAAATATTTTCTGTTCAGACATGTAATGCTGCAAATGCGCCTAAAATATCCCCCTTTATTATTAAAACAAGCATAAAATTAACTATGGGCTTCAGATTGGCAAAATTGTGACATACTTGACATTCCCCTCATGAGGGGAGGCCAGGGGCCCCCCCACACCCCGAAAAATGAAATTCCTAATATGGCCCTCGAGTGGACCAGACCAATACAAATGCATTCTCTGTTATAAATTGAGTTTTCTGTGAACATTTCAGCCAGATTGATCAACTTTAAGAGGTGGTTTGGACTGATCTGGCATTTTATGACATCCTCGCTACCTACACTCCCTGAACCTGTACTTTGGACTAGATATGCATTTCTCAAGGAACACACTACTAAAATTCATTCAAGTGGCGACTCCTGTGGGACACAATATGGTTTACAACCTTAAATCTGCCTTAACTGAGAAAATATCAGCCTATCCTCATATAGCCACCTGGGGCTGTATTTTCGCCTTCCTGGACCCCATTTGTCCCAGATGACACCACTGGTACACCAGATGTAATCCCCAAATCTGTGCAATCAGATTTAGCATGTGCCAGGTGATATTTTGGCCAAGTTTCATGGTTACAGAGCAATATTTGGTACTGGTTTGGGCTGATTTACATCTATTTTGGACCATTTTAACAGCAATATTTGGGTTAAATATTTTCTGTTCAGACATGTAATGCTGCAAATGCGCCTAAAATATCCCCCTTTATTATTAAAACAAGCATAAAATTAACTATGGGCTTCAGATTGGCAAAATTGTGACATACTTGACATTCCCCTCATGAGGGGAGGCCAGGGGCCCCCCCAACACCCCGAAAAATGAAATTCCTAATATGGCCCCCGAGTGGACCAGACCAATACAAATGCATTCTCTGTTATAAATTGAGTTTTCTGTGAACATTTCAGCCAGATTGATCAACTTTAAGGGGTGGTTTGGACTGATCTGGCATTTTATGACATCCTCGCTACCTACACTCCCTGAACCTGTACTTTGGACTAGATATGCATTTCTCAAGGAACACACTACTAAAATTCATTCAAGTGGCGACTCCTGTGGGACACAATATGGTTTACAACCTTAAATCTGCCTTAACTGAGAAAATATCAGCCTATCCTCATATAGCCACCTGGGGCTGTATTTTCGCCTTCCTGGACCCCATTTGTCACAGATGACACCACTGGTACACCAGATGTAATCCCCAAATCTGTGCAATCAGATTTAGCATGTGCCAGGTGATATTTTGGCCAAGTTTCATGGTTACAGAGCAATATTTGGTACTGGTTTGGGCTGATTTACATCTATTTTGGACCATTTTAACAGCAATATTTGGGTTAAATATTTTCTGTTCAGACATGTAATGCTGCAAATGCGCCTAAAATATCCCCCTTTATTATTAAAACAAGCATAAAATTAACTATGGGCTTCAGATTGGCAAAATTGTGACATACTTGACATTCCCCTCATGAGGGGAGGCCAGGGGCCCCCCCACACCCCGAAAAATGAAATTCCTAATATGGCCCTCGAGTGGACCAGACCAATACAAATGCATTCTCTGTTATAAATTGAGTTTTCTGTGAAAATTTCAGCCAGATTGATCAACTTTAAGGGGTGGTTTGGACTGATCTGGCATTTTATGACATCCTCGCTACCTACACTCCCTGAACCTGTACTTTGGACTAGATATGCATTTCTCAAGGAACACACTACTAAAATTCATTCAAGTGGCGACTCCTGTGGGACACAATATGGTTTACAACCTTAAATCTGCCTTAACTGAGAAAATATCAGCCTATCCTCATATAGCCACCTGGGGCTGTATTTTCGCCTTCCTGGACCCCATTTGTCACAGATGACACCACTGGTACACCAGATGTAATCCCCAAATCTGTGCAATCAGATTTAGCATGTGCCAGGTGATATTTTGGCCAAGTTTCATGGTTACAGAGCAATATTTGGTACTGGTTTGGGCTGATTTACATCTATTTTGGACCATTATAACAGCAATATTTGGGTTAAATATTTTCTGTTCAGACATGTAATGCTGCAAATGCGCCTAAAATATCCCCCTTTATTATTAAAACAAGCATAAAATTAACTATGGGCTTCAGATTGGCAAAATTGTGACATACTTGACATTCCCCTCATGAGGGGAGGCCAGGGGCCCCCCCACACCCCGAAAAATGAAATTCCTAATATGGCCCTCGAGTGGACCAGACCAATACAAATGCATTCTCTGTTATAAATTGAGTTTTCTGTGAACATTTCAGCCAGATTGATCAACTTTAAGAGGTGGTTTGGACTGATCTGGCATTTTATGACATCCTCGCTACCTACACTCCCTGAACCTGTACTTTGGACTAGATATGCATTTCTCAAGGAACACACTACTAAAATTCATTCAAGTGGCGACTCCTGTGGGACACAATATGGTTTACAACCTTAAATCTGCCTTAACTGAGAAAATATCAGCCTATCCTCATATAGCCACCTGGGGCTGTATTTTCGCCTTCCTGGACCCCATTTGTCACAGATGACACCACTGGTACACCAGATGTAATCCCCAAATCTGTGCAATCAGATTTAGCATGTGCCAGGTGATATTTTGGCCAAGTTTCATGGTTACAGAGCAATATTTGGTACTGGTTTGGGCTGATTTACATCTATTTTGGACCATTTTAACAGCAATATTTGGGTTAAATATTTTCTGTTCAGACATGTAATGCTGCAAATGCGCCTAAAATATCCCCCTTTATTATTAAAACAAGCATAAAATTAACTATGGGCTTCAGATTGGCAAAATTGTGACATACTTGACATTCCCCTCATGAGGGGAGGCCAGGGGCCCCCCCACACCCCGAAAAATGAAATTCCTAATATGGCCCTCGAGTGGACCAGACCAATACAAATGCATTCTCTGTTATAAATTGAGTTTTCTGTGAACATTTCAGCCAGATTGATCAACTTTAAGAGGTGGTTTGGACTGATCTGGCATTTTATGACATCCTCGCTACCTACACTCCCTGAACCTGTACTTTGGACTAGATATGCATTTCTCAAGGAACACACTACTAAAATTCATTCAAGTGGCGACTCCTGTGGGACACAATATGGTTTACAACCTTAAATCTGCCTTAACTGAGAAAATATCAGCCTATCCTCATATAGCCACCTGGGGCTGTATTTTCGCCTTCCTGGACCCCATTTGTCACAGATGACACCACTGGTACACCAGATGTAATCCCCAAATCTGTGCAATCAGATTTAGCATGTGCCAGGTGATATTTTGGCCAAGTTTCATGGTTACAGAGCAATATTTGGTACTGGTTTGGGCTGATTTACATCTATTTTGGACCATTTTAACAGCAATATTTGGGTTAAATATTTTCTGTTCAGACATGTAATGCTGCAAATGCGCCTAAAATATCCCCCTTTATTATTAAAACAAGCATAAAATTAACTATGGGCTTCAGATTGGCAAAATTGTGACATACTTGACATTCCCCTCATGAGGGGAGGCCAGGGGCCCCCCCAACACCCCGAAAAATGAAATTCCTAATATGGCCCTCGAGTGGACCAGACCAATACAAATGCATTCTCTGTTATAAATTGAGTTTTCTGTGAAAATTTCAGCCAGATTGATCAACTTTAAGGGGTGGTTTGGACTGATCTGGCATTTTATGACATCCTCGCTACCTACACTCCCTGAACCTGTACTTTGGACTAGATATGCATTTCTCAAGGAACACACTACTAAAATTCATTCAAGTGGCGACTCCTGTGGGACACAATATGGTTTACAACCTTAAATCTGCCTTAACTGAGAAAATATCAGCCTATCCTCATATAGCCACCTGGGGCTGTATTTTCGCCTTCCTGGACCCCATTTGTCACAGATGACACCACTGGTACACCAGATGTAATCCCCAAATCTGTGCAATCAGATTTAGCATGTGCCAGGAGATATTTTGGCCAAGTTTCATGGTTACAGAGCAATATTTGGTACTGGTTTGGGCTGATTTACATCTATTTTGGACCATTTTAACAGCAATATTTGGGTTAAATATTTTCTGTTCAGACATGTAATGCTGCAAATGCGCCTAAAATATCCCCCTTTATTATTAAAACAAGCATAAAATTAACTATGGGCTTCAGATTGGCAAAATTGTGACATACTTGACATTCCCCTCGTGAGGGGAGGCCAGGGCCCCCCCCCACACCCCGAAAAATGAAATTCCTAATATGGCCCTCGAGTGGACCAGACCAATACAAATGCATTCTCTGTTATAAATTGAGTTTTCTGTGAAAATTTCAGCCAGATTGATCAACTTTAAGGGGTGGTTTGGACTGATCTGGCATTTTATGACATCCTCGCTACCTACACTCCCTGAACCTGTACTTTGGACTAGATATGCATTTCTCAAGGAACACACTACTAAAATTCATTCAAGTGGCGACTCCTGTGGGACACAATATGGTTTACAACCTTAAATCTGCCTTAACTGAGAAAATATCAGCCTATCCTCATATAGCCACCTGGGGCTGTATTTTCGCCTTCCTGGACCCCATTTGTCACAGATGACACCACTGGTACACCAGATGTAATCCCCAAATCTGTGCAATCAGATTTAGCATGTGCCAGGTGATATTTTGGCCAAGTTTCATGGTTACAGAGCAATATTTGGTACTGGTTTGGGCTGATTTACATCTATTTTGGACCGTTTTAACAGCAATATTTGGGTTAAATATTTTCTGTTCAGACATGTAATGCTGCAAATGCGCCTAAAATATCCCCCTAAGAGGTGGTTTGGACTGATCTGGCATTTTATGACATCCTCGCTACCTACACTCCCTGAACCTGTACTTTGGACTAGATATGCATTTCTCAAGGAACACACTACTAAAATTCATTCAAGTGGCGACTCCTGTGGGACACAATATGGTTTACAACCTTAAATCTGCCTTAACTGAGAAAATATCAGCCTATCCTCATATAGCCACCTGGGGCTGTATTTTCGCCTTCCTGGACCCCATTTGTCACAGATGACACCACTGGTACACCAGATGTAATCCCCAAATCTGTGCAATCAGATTTAGCATGTGCCAGGTGATATTTTGGCCAAGTTTCATGGTTACAGAGCAATATTTGGTACTGGTTTGGGCTGATTTACATCTATTTTGGACCATTTTAACAGCAATATTTGGGTTAAATATTTTCTGTTCAGACATGTAATGCTGCAAATGCGCCTAAAATATCCCCCTTTATTATTAAAACAAGCATAAAATTAACTATGGGCTTCAGATTGGCAAAATTGTGACATACTTGACATTCCCCTCATGAGGGGAGGCCAGGGGCCCCCCCACACCCCGAAAAATGAAATTCCTAATATGGCCCTCGAGTGGACCAGACCAATACAAATGCATTCTCTGTTATAAATTGAGTTTTCTGTGAACATTTCAGCCAGATTGATCAACTTTAAGAGGTGGTTTGGACTGATCTGGCATTTTATGACATCCTCGCTACCTACACTCCCTGAACCTGTACTTTGGACTAGATATGCATTTCTCAAGGAACACACTACTAAAATTCATTCAAGTGGCGACTCCTGTGGGACACAATATGGTTTACAACCTTAAATCTGCCTTAACTGAGAAAATATCAGCCTATCCTCATATAGCCACCTGGGGCTGTATTTTCGCCTTCCTGGACCCCATTTGTCACAGATGACACCACTGGTACACCAGATGTAATCCCCAAATCTGTGCAATCAGATTTAGCATGTGCCAGGTGATATTTTGGCCAAGTTTCATGGTTACAGAGCAATATTTGGTACTGGTTTGGGCTGATTTACATCTATTTTGGACCATTTTAACAGCAATATTTGGGTTAAATATTTTCTGTTCAGACATGTAATGCTGCAAATGCGCCTAAAATATCCCCCTTTATTATTAAAACAAGCATAAAATTAACTATGGGCTTCAGATTGGCAAAATTGTGACATACTTGACATTCCCCTCATGAGGGGAGGCCAGGGGCCCCCCCACACCCCGAAAAATGAAATTCCTAATATGGCCCTCGAGTGGACCAGACCAATACAAATGCATTCTCTGTTATAAATTGAGTTTTCTGTGAACATTTCAGCCAGATTGATCAACTTTAAGAGGTGGTTTGGACTGATCTGGCATTTTATGACATCCTCGCTACCTACACTCCCTGAACCTGTACTTTGGACTAGATATGCATTTCTCAAGGAACACACTACTAAAATTCATTCAAGTGGCGACTCCTGTGGGACACAATATGGTTTACAACCTTAAATCTGCCTTAACTGAGAAAATATCAGCCTATCCTCATATAGCCACCTGGGGCTGTATTTTCGCCTTCCTGGACCCCATTTGTCACAGATGACACCACTGGTACACCAGATGTAATCCCCAAATCTGTGCAATCAGATTTAGCATGTGCCAGGTGATATTTTGGCCAAGTTTCATGGTTACAGAGCAATATTTGGTACTGGTTTGGGCTGATTTACATCTATTTTGGACCATTTTAACAGCAATATTTGGGTTAAATATTTTCTGTTCAGACATGTAATGCTGCAAATGCGCCTAAAATATCCCCCTTTATTATTAAAACAAGCATAAAATTAACTATGGGCTTCAGATTGGCAAAATTGTGACATACTTGACATTCCCCTCATGAGGGGAGGCCAGGGGCCCCCCCAACACCCCGAAAAATGAAATTCCTAATATGGCCCTCGAGTGGACCAGACCAATACAAATGCATTCTCTGTTATAAATTGAGTTTTCTGTGAAAATTTCAGCCAGATTGATCAACTTTAAGGGGTGGTTTGGACTGATCTGGCATTTTATGACATCCTCGCTACCTACACTCCCTGAACCTGTACTTTGGACTAGATATGCATTTCTCAAGGAACACACTACTAAAATTCATTCAAGTGGCGACTCCTGTGGGACACAATATGGTTTACAACCTTAAATCTGCCTTAACTGAGAAAATATCAGCCTATCCTCATATAGCCACCTGGGGCTGTATTTTCGCCTTCCTGGACCCCATTTGTCACAGATGACACCACTGGTACACCAGATGTAATCCCCAAATCTGTGCAATCAGATTTAGCATGTGCCAGGAGATATTTTGGCCAAGTTTCATGGTTACAGAGCAATATTTGGTACTGGTTTGGGCTGATTTACATCTATTTTGGACCATTTTAACAGCAATATTTGGGTTAAATATTTTCTGTTCAGACATGTAATGCTGCAAATGCGCCTAAAATATCCCCCTTTATTATTAAAACAAGCATAAAATTAACTATGGGCTTCAGATTGGCAAAATTGTGACATACTTGACATTCCCCTCGTGAGGGGAGGCCAGGGCCCCCCCCCACACCCCGAAAAATGAAATTCCTAATATGGCCCTCGAGTGGACCAGACCAATACAAATGCATTCTCTGTTATAAATTGAGTTTTCTGTGAAAATTTCAGCCAGATTGATCAACTTTAAGGGGTGGTTTGGACTGATCTGGCATTTTATGACATCCTCGCTACCTACACTCCCTGAACCTGTACTTTGGACTAGATATGCATTTCTCAAGGAACACACTACTAAAATTCATTCAAGTGGCGACTCCTGTGGGACACAATATGGTTTACAACCTTAAATCTGCCTTAACTGAGAAAATATCAGCCTATCCTCATATAGCCACCTGGGGCTGTATTTTCGCCTTCCTGGACCCCATTTGTCACAGATGACACCACTGGTACACCAGATGTAATCCCCAAATCTGTGCAATCAGATTTAGCATGTGCCAGGTGATATTTTGGCCAAGTTTCATGGTTACAGAGCAATATTTGGTACTGGTTTGGGCTGATTTACATCTATTTTGGACCGTTTTAACAGCAATATTTGGGTTAAATATTTTCTGTTCAGACATGTAATGCTGCAAATGCGCCTAAAATATCCCCCTAAGAGGTGGTTTGGACTGATCTGGCATTTTATGACATCCTCGCTACCTACACTCCCTGAACCTGTACTTTGGACTAGATATGCATTTCTCAAGGAACACACTACTAAAATTCATTCAAGTGGCGACTCCTGTGGGACACAATATGGTTTACAACCTTAAATCTGCCTTAACTGAGAAAATATCAGCCTATCCTCATATAGCCACCTGGGGCTGTATTTTCGCCTTCCTGGACCCCATTTGTCACAGATGACACCACTGGTACACCAGATGTAATCCCCAAATCTGTGCAATCAGATTTAGCATGTGCCAGGTGATATTTTGGCCAAGTTTCATGGTTACAGAGCAATATTTGGTACTGGTTTGGGCTGATTTACATCTATTTTGGACCATTTTAACAGCAATATTTGGGTTAAATATTTTCTGTTCAGACATGTAATGCTGCAAATGCGCCTAAAATATCCCCCTTTATTATTAAAACAAGCATAAAATTAACTATGGGCTTCAGATTGGCAAAATTGTGACATACTTGACATTCCCCTCATGAGGGGAGGCCAGGGGCCCCCCCACACCCCGAAAAATGAAATTCCTAATATGGCCCTCGAGTGGACCAGACCAATACAAATGCATTCTCTGTTATAAATTGAGTTTTCTGTGAACATTTCAGCCAGATTGATCAACTTTAAGAGGTGGTTTGGACTGATCTGGCATTTTATGACATCCTCGCTACCTACACTCCCTGAACCTGTACTTTGGACTAGATATGCATTTCTCAAGGAACACACTACTAAAATTCATTCAAGTGGCGACTCCTGTGGGACACAATATGGTTTACAACCTTAAATCTGCCTTAACTGAGAAAATATCAGCCTATCCTCATATAGCCACCTGGGGCTGTATTTTCGCCTTCCTGGACCCCATTTGTCACAGATGACACCACTGGTACACCAGATGTAATCCCCAAATCTGTGCAATCAGATTTAGCATGTGCCAGGTGATATTTTGGCCAAGTTTCATGGTTACAGAGCAATATTTGGTACTGGTTTGGGCTGATTTACATCTATTTTGGACCATTTTAACAGCAATATTTGGGTTAAATATTTTCTGTTCAGACATGTAATGCTGCAAATGCGCCTAAAATATCCCCCTTTATTATTAAAACAAGCATAAAATTAACTATGGGCTTCAGATTGGCAAAATTGTGACATACTTGACATTCCCCTCATGAGGGGAGGCCAGGGGCCCCCCCACACCCCGAAAAATGAAATTCCTAATATGGCCCTCGAGTGGACCAGACCAATACAAATGCATTCTCTGTTATAAATTGAGTTTTCTGTGAACATTTCAGCCAGATTGATCAACTTTAAGAGGTGGTTTGGACTGATCTGGCATTTTATGACATCCTCGCTACCTACACTCCCTGAACCTGTACTTTGGACTAGATATGCATTTCTCAAGGAACACACTACTAAAATTCATTCAAGTGGCGACTCCTGTGGGACACAATATGGTTTACAACCTTAAATCTGCCTTAACTGAGAAAATATCAGCCTATCCTCATATAGCCACCTGGGGCTGTATTTTCGCCTTCCTGGACCCCATTTGTCACAGATGACACCACTGGTACACCAGATGTAATCCCCAAATCTGTGCAATCAGATTTAGCATGTGCCAGGTGATATTTTGGCCAAGTTTCATGGTTACAGAGCAATATTTGGTACTGGTTTGGGCTGATTTACATCTATTTTGGACCATTTTAACAGCAATATTTGGGTTAAATATTTTCTGTTCAGACATGTAATGCTGCAAATGCGCCTAAAATATCCCCCTTTATTATTAAAACAAGCATAAAATTAACTATGGGCTTCAGATTGGCAAAATTGTGACATACTTGACATTCCCCTCATGAGGGGAGGCCAGGGGCCCCCCCACACCCCGAAAAATGAAATTCCTAATATGGCCCTCGAGTGGACCAGACCAATACAAATGCATTCTCTGTTATAAATTGAGTTTTCTGTGAACATTTCAGCCAGATTGATCAACTTTAAGAGGTGGTTTGGACTGATCTGGCATTTTATGACATCCTCGCTACCTACACTCCCTGAACCTGTACTTTGGACTAGATATGCATTTCTCAAGGAACACACTACTAAAATTCATTCAAGTGGCGACTCCTGTGGGACACAATATGGTTTACAACCTTAAATCTGCCTTAACTGAGAAAATATCAGCCTATCCTCATATAGCCACCTGGGGCTGTATTTTCGCCTTCCTGGACCCCATTTGTCACAGATGACACCACTGGTACACCAGATGTAATCCCCAAATCTGTGCAATCAGATTTAGCATGTGCCAGGTGATATTTTGGCCAAGTTTCATGGTTACAGAGCAATATTTGGTACTGGTTTGGGCTGATTTACATCTATTTTGGACCATTTTAACAGCAATATTTGGGTTAAATATTTTCTGTTCAGACATGTAATGCTGCAAATGCGCCTAAAATATCCCCCTTTATTATTAAAACAAGCATAAAATTAACTATGGGCTTCAGATTGGCAAAATTGTGACATACTTGACATTCCCCTCATGAGGGGAGGCCAGGGGCCCCCCCAACACCCCGAAAAATGAAATTCCTAATATGGCCCTCGAGTGGACCAGACCAATACAAATGCATTCTCTGTTATAAATTGAGTTTTCTGTGAAAATTTCAGCCAGATTGATCAACTTTAAGGGGTGGTTTGGACTGATCTGGCATTTTATGACATCCTCGCTACCTACACTCCCTGAACCTGTACTTTGGACTAGATATGCATTTCTCAAGGAACACACTACTAAAATTCATTCAAGTGGCGACTCCTGTGGGACACAATATGGTTTACAACCTTAAATCTGCCTTAACTGAGAAAATATCAGCCTATCCTCATATAGCCACCTGGGGCTGTATTTTCGCCTTCCTGGACCCCATTTGTCACAGATGACACCACTGGTACACCAGATGTAATCCCCAAATCTGTGCAATCAGATTTAGCATGTGCCAGGAGATATTTTGGCCAAGTTTCATGGTTACAGAGCAATATTTGGTACTGGTTTGGGCTGATTTACATCTATTTTGGACCATTTTAACAGCAATATTTGGGTTAAATATTTTCTGTTCAGACATGTAATGCTGCAAATGCGCCTAAAATATCCCCCTTTATTATTAAAACAAGCATAAAATTAACTATGGGCTTCAGATTGGCAAAATTGTGACATACTTGACATTCCCCTCGTGAGGGGAGGCCAGGGCCCCCCCCCACACCCCGAAAAATGAAATTCCTAATATGGCCCTCGAGTGGACCAGACCAATACAAATGCATTCTCTGTTATAAATTGAGTTTTCTGTGAAAATTTCAGCCAGATTGATCAACTTTAAGGGGTGGTTTGGACTGATCTGGCATTTTATGACATCCTCGCTACCTACACTCCCTGAACCTGTACTTTGGACTAGATATGCATTTCTCAAGGAACACACTACTAAAATTCATTCAAGTGGCGACTCCTGTGGGACACAATATGGTTTACAACCTTAAATCTGCCTTAACTGAGAAAATATCAGCCTATCCTCATATAGCCACCTGGGGCTGTATTTTCGCCTTCCTGGACCCCATTTGTCACAGATGACACCACTGGTACACCAGATGTAATCCCCAAATCTGTGCAATCAGATTTAGCATGTGCCAGGTGATATTTTGGCCAAGTTTCATGGTTACAGAGCAATATTTGGTACTGGTTTGGGCTGATTTACATCTATTTTGGACCGTTTTAACAGCAATATTTGGGTTAAATATTTTCTGTTCAGACATGTAATGCTGCAAATGCGCCTAAAATATCCCCCTAAGAGGTGGTTTGGACTGATCTGGCATTTTATGACATCCTCGCTACCTACACTCCCTGAACCTGTACTTTGGACTAGATATGCATTTCTCAAGGAACACACTACTAAAATTCATTCAAGTGGCGACTCCTGTGGGACACAATATGGTTTACAACCTTAAATCTGCCTTAACTGAGAAAATATCAGCCTATCCTCATATAGCCACCTGGGGCTGTATTTTCGCCTTCCTGGACCCCATTTGTCACAGATGACACCACTGGTACACCAGATGTAATCCCCAAATCTGTGCAATCAGATTTAGCATGTGCCAGGTGATATTTTGGCCAAGTTTCATGGTTACAGAGCAATATTTGGTACTGGTTTGGGCTGATTTACATCTATTTTGGACCATTTTAACAGCAATATTTGGGTTAAATATTTTCTGTTCAGACATGTAATGCTGCAAATGCGCCTAAAATATCCCCCTTTATTATTAAAACAAGCATAAAATTAACTATGGGCTTCAGATTGGCAAAATTGTGACATACTTGACATTCCCCTCATGAGGGGAGGCCAGGGGCCCCCCCACACCCCGAAAAATGAAATTCCTAATATGGCCCTCGAGTGGACCAGACCAATACAAATGCATTCTCTGTTATAAATTGAGTTTTCTGTGAACATTTCAGCCAGATTGATCAACTTTAAGAGGTGGTTTGGACTGATCTGGCATTTTATGACATCCTCGCTACCTACACTCCCTGAACCTGTACTTTGGACTAGATATGCATTTCTCAAGGAACACACTACTAAAATTCATTCAAGTGGCGACTCCTGTGGGACACAATATGGTTTACAACCTTAAATCTGCCTTAACTGAGAAAATATCAGCCTATCCTCATATAGCCACCTGGGGCTGTATTTTCGCCTTCCTGGACCCCATTTGTCACAGATGACACCACTGGTACACCAGATGTAATCCCCAAATCTGTGCAATCAGATTTAGCATGTGCCAGGTGATATTTTGGCCAAGTTTCATGGTTACAGAGCAATATTTGGTACTGGTTTGGGCTGATTTACATCTATTTTGGACCATTTTAACAGCAATATTTGGGTTAAATATTTTCTGTTCAGACATGTAATGCTGCAAATGCGCCTAAAATATCCCCCTTTATTATTAAAACAAGCATAAAATTAACTATGGGCTTCAGATTGGCAAAATTGTGACATACTTGACATTCCCCTCATGAGGGGAGGCCAGGGGCCCCCCCACACCCCGAAAAATGAAATTCCTAATATGGCCCTCGAGTGGACCAGACCAATACAAATGCATTCTCTGTTATAAATTGAGTTTTCTGTGAACATTTCAGCCAGATTGATCAACTTTAAGAGGTGGTTTGGACTGATCTGGCATTTTATGACATCCTCGCTACCTACACTCCCTGAACCTGTACTTTGGACTAGATATGCATTTCTCAAGGAACACACTACTAAAATTCATTCAAGTGGCGACTCCTGTGGGACACAATATGGTTTACAACCTTAAATCTGCCTTAACTGAGAAAATATCAGCCTATCCTCATATAGCCACCTGGGGCTGTATTTTCGCCTTCCTGGACCCCATTTGTCACAGATGACACCACTGGTACACCAGATGTAATCCCCAAATCTGTGCAATCAGATTTAGCATGTGCCAGGTGATATTTTGGCCAAGTTTCATGGTTACAGAGCAATATTTGGTACTGGTTTGGGCTGATTTACATCTATTTTGGACCATTTTAACAGCAATATTTGGGTTAAATATTTTCTGTTCAGACATGTAATGCTGCAAATGCGCCTAAAATATCCCCCTTTATTATTAAAACAAGCATAAAATTAACTATGGGCTTCAGATTGGCAAAATTGTGACATACTTGACATTCCCCTCATGAGGGGAGGCCAGGGGCCCCCCCAACACCCCGAAAAATGAAATTCCTAATATGGCCCCCGAGTGGACCAGACCAATACAAATGCATTCTCTGTTATAAATTGAGTTTTCTGTGAACATTTCAGCCAGATTGATCAACTTTAAGGGGTGGTTTGGACTGATCTGGCATTTTATGACATCCTCGCTACCTACACTCCCTGAACCTGTACTTTGGACTAGATATGCATTTCTCAAGGAACACACTACTAAAATTCATTCAAGTGGCGACTCCTGTGGGACACAATATGGTTTACAACCTTAAATCTGCCTTAACTGAGAAAATATCAGCCTATCCTCATATAGCCACCTGGGGCTGTATTTTCGCCTTCCTGGACCCCATTTGTCACAGATGACACCACTGGTACACCAGATGTAATCCCCAAATCTGTGCAATCAGATTTAGCATGTGCCAGGTGATATTTTGGCCAAGTTTCATGGTTACAGAGCAATATTTGGTACTGGTTTGGGCTGATTTACATCTATTTTGGACCATTTTAACAGCAATATTTGGGTTAAATATTTTCTGTTCAGACATGTAATGCTGCAAATGCGCCTAAAATATCCCCCTTTATTATTAAAACAAGCATAAAATTAACTATGGGCTTCAGATTGGCAAAATTGTGACATACTTGACATTCCCCTCATGAGGGGAGGCCAGGGGCCCCCCCACACCCCGAAAAATGAAATTCCTAATATGGCCCTCGAGTGGACCAGACCAATACAAATGCATTCTCTGTTATAAATTGAGTTTTCTGTGAAAATTTCAGCCAGATTGATCAACTTTAAGGGGTGGTTTGGACTGATCTGGCATTTTATGACATCCTCGCTACCTACACTCCCTGAACCTGTACTTTGGACTAGATATGCATTTCTCAAGGAACACACTACTAAAATTCATTCAAGTGGCGACTCCTGTGGGACACAATATGGTTTACAACCTTAAATCTGCCTTAACTGAGAAAATATCAGCCTATCCTCATATAGCCACCTGGGGCTGTATTTTCGCCTTCCTGGACCCCATTTGTCACAGATGACACCACTGGTACACCAGATGTAATCCCCAAATCTGTGCAATCAGATTTAGCATGTGCCAGGTGATATTTTGGCCAAGTTTCATGGTTACAGAGCAATATTTGGTACTGGTTTGGGCTGATTTACATCTATTTTGGACCATTTTAACAGCAATATTTGGGTTAAATATTTTCTGTTCAGACATGTAATGCTGCAAATGCGCCTAAAATATCCCCCTTTATTATTAAAACAAGCATAAAATTAACTATGGGCTTCAGATTGGCAAAATTGTGACATACTTGACATTCCCCTCATGAGGGGAGGCCAGGGGCCCCCCCACACCCCGAAAAATGAAATTCCTAATATGGCCCTCGAGTGGACCAGACCAATACAAATGCATTCTCTGTTATAAATTGAGTTTTCTGTGAAAATTTCAGCCAGATTGATCAACTTTAAGGGGTGGTTTGGACTGATCTGGCATTTTATGACATCCTCGCTACCTACACTCCCTGAACCTGTACTTTGGACTAGATATGCATTTCTCAAGGAACACACTACTAAAATTCATTCAAGTGGCGACTCCTGTGGGACACAATATGGTTTACAACCTTAAATCTGCCTTAACTGAGAAAATATCAGCCTATCCTCATATAGCCACCTGGGGCTGTATTTTCGCCTTCCTGGACCCCATTTGTCACAGATGACACCACTGGTACACCAGATGTAATCCCCAAATCTGTGCAATCAGATTTAGCATGTGCCAGGTGATATTTTGGCCAAGTTTCATGGTTACAGAGCAATATTTGGTACTGGTTTGGGCTGATTTACATCTATTTTGGACCATTTTAACAGCAATATTTGGGTTAAATATTTTCTGTTCAGACATGTAATGCTGCAAATGCGCCTAAAATATCCCCCTTTATTATTAAAACAAGCATAAAATTAACTATGGGCTTCAGATTGGCAAAATTGTGACATACTTGACATTCCCCTCATGAGGGGAGGCCAGGGGCCCCCCCACACCCCGAAAAATGAAATTCCTAATATGGCCCTCGAGTGGACCAGACCAATACAAATGCATTCTCTGTTATAAATTGAGTTTTCTGTGAACATTTCAGCCAGATTGATCAACTTTAAGAGGTGGTTTGGACTGATCTGGCATTTTATGACATCCTCGCTACCTACACTCCCTGAACCTGTACTTTGGACTAGATATGCATTTCTCAAGGAACACACTACTAAAATTCATTCAAGTGGCGACTCCTGTGGGACACAATATGGTTTACAACCTTAAATCTGCCTTAACTGAGAAAATATCAGCCTATCCTCATATAGCCACCTGGGGCTGTATTTTCGCCTTCCTGGACCCCATTTGTCACAGATGACACCACTGGTACACCAGATGTAATCCCCAAATCTGTGCAATCAGATTTAGCATGTGCCAGGTGATATTTTGGCCAAGTTTCATGGTTACAGAGCAATATTTGGTACTGGTTTGGGCTGATTTACATCTATTTTGGACCATTTTAACAGCAATATTTGGGTTAAATATTTTCTGTTCAGACATGTAATGCTGCAAATGCGCCTAAAATATCCCCCTTTATTATTAAAACAAGCATAAAATTAACTATGGGCTTCAGATTGGCAAAATTGTGACATACTTGACATTCCCCTCATGAGGGGAGGCCAGGGGCCCCCCCACACCCCGAAAAATGAAATTCCTAATATGGCCCTCGAGTGGACCAGACCAATACAAATGCATTCTCTGTTATAAATTGAGTTTTCTGTGAACATTTCAGCCAGATTGATCAACTTTAAGAGGTGGTTTGGACTGATCTGGCATTTTATGACATCCTCGCTACCTACACTCCCTGAACCTGTACTTTGGACTAGATATGCATTTCTCAAGGAACACACTACTAAAATTCATTCAAGTGGCGACTCCTGTGGGACACAATATGGTTTACAACCTTAAATCTGCCTTAACTGAGAAAATATCAGCCTATCCTCATATAGCCACCTGGGGCTGTATTTTCGCCTTCCTGGACCCCATTTGTCACAGATGACACCACTGGTACACCAGATGTAATCCCCAAATCTGTGCAATCAGATTTAGCATGTGCCAGGTGATATTTTGGCCAAGTTTCATGGTTACAGAGCAATATTTGGTACTGGTTTGGGCTGATTTACATCTATTTTGGACCATTTTAACAGCAATATTTGGGTTAAATATTTTCTGTTCAGACATGTAATGCTGCAAATGCGCCTAAAATATCCCCCTTTATTATTAAAACAAGCATAAAATTAACTATGGGCTTCAGATTGGCAAAATTGTGACATACTTGACATTCCCCTCATGAGGGGAGGCCAGGGGCCCCCCCAACACCCCGAAAAATGAAATTCCTAATATGGCCCCCGAGTGGACCAGACCAATACAAATGCATTCTCTGTTATAAATTGAGTTTTCTGTGAACATTTCAGCCAGATTGATCAACTTTAAGGGGTGGTTTGGACTGATCTGGCATTTTATGACATCCTCGCTACCTACACTCCCTGAACCTGTACTTTGGACTAGATATGCATTTCTCAAGGAACACACTACTAAAATTCATTCAAGTGGCGACTCCTGTGGGACACAATATGGTTTACAACCTTAAATCTGCCTTAACTGAGAAAATATCAGCCTATCCTCATATAGCCACCTGGGGCTGTATTTTCGCCTTCCTGGACCCCATTTGTCACAGATGACACCACTGGTACACCAGATGTAATCCCCAAATCTGTGCAATCAGATTTAGCATGTGCCAGGTGATATTTTGGCCAAGTTTCATGGTTACAGAGCAATATTTGGTACTGGTTTGGGCTGATTTACATCTATTTTGGACCATTTTAACAGCAATATTTGGGTTAAATATTTTCTGTTCAGACATGTAATGCTGCAAATGCGCCTAAAATATCCCCCTTTATTATTAAAACAAGCATAAAATTAACTATGGGCTTCAGATTGGCAAAATTGTGACATACTTGACATTCCCCTCATGAGGGGAGGCCAGGGGCCCCCCCACACCCCGAAAAATGAAATTCCTAATATGGCCCTCGAGTGGACCAGACCAATACAAATGCATTCTCTGTTATAAATTGAGTTTTCTGTGAAAATTTCAGCCAGATTGATCAACTTTAAGGGGTGGTTTGGACTGATCTGGCATTTTATGACATCCTCGCTACCTACACTCCCTGAACCTGTACTTTGGACTAGATATGCATTTCTCAAGGAACACACTACTAAAATTCATTCAAGTGGCGACTCCTGTGGGACACAATATGGTTTACAACCTTAAATCTGCCTTAACTGAGAAAATATCAGCCTATCCTCATATAGCCACCTGGGGCTGTATTTTCGCCTTCCTGGACCCCATTTGTCACAGATGACACCACTGGTACACCAGATGTAATCCCCAAATCTGTGCAATCAGATTTAGCATGTGCCAGGTGATATTTTGGCCAAGTTTCATGGTTACAGAGCAATATTTGGTACTGGTTTGGGCTGATTTACATCTATTTTGGACCATTTTAACAGCAATATTTGGGTTAAATATTTTCTGTTCAGACATGTAATGCTGCAAATGCGCCTAAAATATCCCCCTTTATTATTAAAACAAGCATAAAATTAACTATGGGCTTCAGATTGGCAAAATTGTGACATACTTGACATTCCCCTCATGAGGGGAGGCCAGGGGCCCCCCCACACCCCGAAAAATGAAATTCCTAATATGGCCCTCGAGTGGACCAGACCAATACAAATGCATTCTCTGTTATAAATTGAGTTTTCTGTGAAAATTTCAGCCAGATTGATCAACTTTAAGGGGTGGTTTGGACTGATCTGGCATTTTATGACATCCTCGCTACCTACACTCCCTGAACCTGTACTTTGGACTAGATATGCATTTCTCAAGGAACACACTACTAAAATTCATTCAAGTGGCGACTCCTGTGGGACACAATATGGTTTACAACCTTAAATCTGCCTTAACTGAGAAAATATCAGCCTATCCTCATATAGCCACCTGGGGCTGTATTTTCGCCTTCCTGGACCCCATTTGTCACAGATGACACCACTGGTACACCAGATGTAATCCCCAAATCTGTGCAATCAGATTTAGCATGTGCCAGGTGATATTTTGGCCAAGTTTCATGGTTACAGAGCAATATTTGGTACTGGTTTGGGCTGATTTACATCTATTTTGGACCATTTTAACAGCAATATTTGGGTTAAATATTTTCTGTTCAGACATGTAATGCTGCAAATGCGCCTAAAATATCCCCCTTTATTATTAAAACAAGCATAAAATTAACTATGGGCTTCAGATTGGCAAAATTGTGACATACTTGACATTCCCCTCATGAGGGGAGGCCAGGGGCCCCCCCACACCCCGAAAAATGAAATTCCTAATATGGCCCTCGAGTGGACCAGACCAATACAAATGCATTCTCTGTTATAAATTGAGTTTTCTGTGAAAATTTCAGCCAGATTGATCAACTTTAAGGGGTGGTTTGGACTGATCTGGCATTTTATGACATCCTCGCTACCTACACTCCCTGAACCTGTACTTTGGACTAGATATGCATTTCTCAAGGAACACACTACTAAAATTCATTCAAGTGGCGACTCCTGTGGGACACAATATGGTTTACAACCTTAAATCTGCCTTAACTGAGAAAATATCAGCCTATCCTCATATAGCCACCTGGGGCTGTATTTTCGCCTTCCTGGACCCCATTTGTCACAGATGACACCACTGGTACACCAGATGTAATCCCCAAATCTGTGCAATCAGATTTAGCATGTGCCAGGTGATATTTTGGCCAAGTTTCATGGTTACAGAGCAATATTTGGTACTGGTTTGGGCTGATTTACATCTATTTTGGACCATTTTAACAGCAATATTTGGGTTAAATATTTTCTGTTCAGACATGTAATGCTGCAAATGCGCCTAAAATATCCCCCTTTATTATTAAAACAAGCATAAAATTAACTATGGGCTTCAGATTGGCAAAATTGTGACATACTTGACATTCCCCTCATGAGGGGAGGCCAGGGGCCCCCCCACACCCCGAAAAATGAAATTCCTAATATGGCCCTCGAGTGGACCAGACCAATACAAATGCATTCTCTGTTATAAATTGAGTTTTCTGTGAACATTTCAGCCAGATTGATCAACTTTAAGAGGTGGTTTGGACTGATCTGGCATTTTATGACATCCTCGCTACCTACACTCCCTGAACCTGTACTTTGGACTAGATATGCATTTCTCAAGGAACACACTACTAAAATTCATTCAAGTGGCGACTCCTGTGGGACACAATATGGTTTACAACCTTAAATCTGCCTTAACTGAGAAAATATCAGCCTATCCTCATATAGCCACCTGGGGCTGTATTTTCGCCTTCCTGGACCCCATTTGTCACAGATGACACCACTGGTACACCAGATGTAATCCCCAAATCTGTGCAATCAGATTTAGCATGTGCCAGGTGATATTTTGGCCAAGTTTCATGGTTACAGAGCAATATTTGGTACTGGTTTGGGCTGATTTACATCTATTTTGGACCATTTTAACAGCAATATTTGGGTTAAATATTTTCTGTTCAGACATGTAATGCTGCAAATGCGCCTAAAATATCCCCCTTTATTATTAAAACAAGCATAAAATTAACTATGGGCTTCAGATTGGCAAAATTGTGACATACTTGACATTCCCCTCATGAGGGGAGGCCAGGGGCCCCCCCACACCCCGAAAAATGAAATTCCTAATATGGCCCTCGAGTGGACCAGACCAATACAAATGCATTCTCTGTTATAAATTGAGTTTTCTGTGAACATTTCAGCCAGATTGATCAACTTTAAGAGGTGGTTTGGACTGATCTGGCATTTTATGACATCCTCGCTACCTACACTCCCTGAACCTGTACTTTGGACTAGATATGCATTTCTCAAGGAACACACTACTAAAATTCATTCAAGTGGCGACTCCTGTGGGACACAATATGGTTTACAACCTTAAATCTGCCTTAACTGAGAAAATATCAGCCTATCCTCATATAGCCACCTGGGGCTGTATTTTCGCCTTCCTGGACCCCATTTGTCACAGATGACACCACTGGTACACCAGATGTAATCCCCAAATCTGTGCAATCAGATTTAGCATGTGCCAGGTGATATTTTGGCCAAGTTTCATGGTTACAGAGCAATATTTGGTACTGGTTTGGGCTGATTTACATCTATTTTGGACCATTTTAACAGCAATATTTGGGTTAAATATTTTCTGTTCAGACATGTAATGCTGCAAATGCGCCTAAAATATCCCCCTTTATTATTAAAACAAGCATAAAATTAACTATGGGCTTCAGATTGGCAAAATTGTGACATACTTGACATTCCCCTCATGAGGGGAGGCCAGGGGCCCCCCCAACACCCCGAAAAATGAAATTCCTAATATGGCCCCCGAGTGGACCAGACCAATACAAATGCATTCTCTGTTATAAATTGAGTTTTCTGTGAACATTTCAGCCAGATTGATCAACTTTAAGGGGTGGTTTGGACTGATCTGGCATTTTATGACATCCTCGCTACCTACACTCCCTGAACCTGTACTTTGGACTAGATATGCATTTCTCAAGGAACACACTACTAAAATTCATTCAAGTGGCGACTCCTGTGGGACACAATATGGTTTACAACCTTAAATCTGCCTTAACTGAGAAAATATCAGCCTATCCTCATATAGCCACCTGGGGCTGTATTTTCGCCTTCCTGGACCCCATTTGTCACAGATGACACCACTGGTACACCAGATGTAATCCCCAAATCTGTGCAATCAGATTTAGCATGTGCCAGGTGATATTTTGGCCAAGTTTCATGGTTACAGAGCAATATTTGGTACTGGTTTGGGCTGATTTACATCTATTTTGGACCATTTTAACAGCAATATTTGGGTTAAATATTTTCTGTTCAGACATGTAATGCTGCAAATGCGCCTAAAATATCCCCCTTTATTATTAAAACAAGCATAAAATTAACTATGGGCTTCAGATTGGCAAAATTGTGACATACTTGACATTCCCCTCATGAGGGGAGGCCAGGGGCCCCCCCACACCCCGAAAAATGAAATTCCTAATATGGCCCTCGAGTGGACCAGACCAATACAAATGCATTCTCTGTTATAAATTGAGTTTTCTGTGAAAATTTCAGCCAGATTGATCAACTTTAAGGGGTGGTTTGGACTGATCTGGCATTTTATGACATCCTCGCTACCTACACTCCCTGAACCTGTACTTTGGACTAGATATGCATTTCTCAAGGAACACACTACTAAAATTCATTCAAGTGGCGACTCCTGTGGGACACAATATGGTTTACAACCTTAAATCTGCCTTAACTGAGAAAATATCAGCCTATCCTCATATAGCCACCTGGGGCTGTATTTTCGCCTTCCTGGACCCCATTTGTCACAGATGACACCACTGGTACACCAGATGTAATCCCCAAATCTGTGCAATCAGATTTAGCATGTGCCAGGTGATATTTTGGCCAAGTTTCATGGTTACAGAGCAATATTTGGTACTGGTTTGGGCTGATTTACATCTATTTTGGACCATTTTAACAGCAATATTTGGGTTAAATATTTTCTGTTCAGACATGTAATGCTGCAAATGCGCCTAAAATATCCCCCTTTATTATTAAAACAAGCATAAAATTAACTATGGGCTTCAGATTGGCAAAATTGTGACATACTTGACATTCCCCTCATGAGGGGAGGCCAGGGGCCCCCCCACACCCCGAAAAATGAAATTCCTAATATGGCCCTCGAGTGGACCAGACCAATACAAATGCATTCTCTGTTATAAATTGAGTTTTCTGTGAAAATTTCAGCCAGATTGATCAACTTTAAGGGGTGGTTTGGACTGATCTGGCATTTTATGACATCCTCGCTACCTACACTCCCTGAACCTGTACTTTGGACTAGATATGCATTTCTCAAGGAACACACTACTAAAATTCATTCAAGTGGCGACTCCTGTGGGACACAATATGGTTTACAACCTTAAATCTGCCTTAACTGAGAAAATATCAGCCTATCCTCATATAGCCACCTGGGGCTGTATTTTCGCCTTCCTGGACCCCATTTGTCACAGATGACACCACTGGTACACCAGATGTAATCCCCAAATCTGTGCAATCAGATTTAGCATGTGCCAGGTGATATTTTGGCCAAGTTTCATGGTTACAGAGCAATATTTGGTACTGGTTTGGGCTGATTTACATCTATTTTGGACCATTTTAACAGCAATATTTGGGTTAAATATTTTCTGTTCAGACATGTAATGCTGCAAATGCGCCTAAAATATCCCCCTTTATTATTAAAACAAGCATAAAATTAACTATGGGCTTCAGATTGGCAAAATTGTGACATACTTGACATTCCCCTCATGAGGGGAGGCCAGGGGCCCCCCCACACCCCGAAAAATGAAATTCCTAATATGGCCCTCGAGTGGACCAGACCAATACAAATGCATTCTCTGTTATAAATTGAGTTTTCTGTGAAAATTTCAGCCAGATTGATCAACTTTAAGGGGTGGTTTGGACTGATCTGGCATTTTATGACATCCTCGCTACCTACACTCCCTGAACCTGTACTTTGGACTAGATATGCATTTCTCAAGGAACACACTACTAAAATTCATTCAAGTGGCGACTCCTGTGGGACACAATATGGTTTACAACCTTAAATCTGCCTTAACTGAGAAAATATCAGCCTATCCTCATATAGCCACCTGGGGCTGTATTTTCGCCTTCCTGGACCCCATTTGTCACAGATGACACCACTGGTACACCAGATGTAATCCCCAAATCTGTGCAATCAGATTTAGCATGTGCCAGGTGATATTTTGGCCAAGTTTCATGGTTACAGAGCAATATTTGGTACTGGTTTGGGCTGATTTACATCTATTTTGGACCATTTTAACAGCAATATTTGGGTTAAATATTTTCTGTTCAGACATGTAATGCTGCAAATGCGCCTAAAATATCCCCCTTTATTATTAAAACAAGCATAAAATTAACTATGGGCTTCAGATTGGCAAAATTGTGACATACTTGACATTCCCCTCATGAGGGGAGGCCAGGGGCCCCCCCACACCCCGAAAAATGAAATTCCTAATATGGCCCTCGAGTGGACCAGACCAATACAAATGCATTCTCTGTTATAAATTGAGTTTTCTGTGAAAATTTCAGCCAGATTGATCAACTTTAAGGGGTGGTTTGGACTGATCTGGCATTTTATGACATCCTCGCTACCTACACTCCCTGAACCTGTACTTTGGACTAGATATGCATTTCTCAAGGAACACACTACTAAAATTCATTCAAGTGGCGACTCCTGTGGGACACAATATGGTTTACAACCTTAAATCTGCCTTAACTGAGAAAATATCAGCCTATCCTCATATAGCCACCTGGGGCTGTATTTTCGCCTTCCTGGACCCCATTTGTCACAGATGACACCACTGGTACACCAGATGTAATCCCCAAATCTGTGCAATCAGATTTAGCATGTGCCAGGTGATATTTTGGCCAAGTTTCATGGTTACAGAGCAATATTTGGTACTGGTTTGGGCTGATTTACATCTATTTTGGACCATTTTAACAGCAATATTTGGGTTAAATATTTTCTGTTCAGACATGTAATGCTGCAAATGCGCCTAAAATATCCCCCTTTATTATTAAAACAAGCATAAAATTAACTATGGGCTTCAGATTGGCAAAATTGTGACATACTTGACATTCCCCTCATGAGGGGAGGCCAGGGGCCCCCCCACACCCCGAAAAATGAAATTCCTAATATGGCCCTCGAGTGGACCAGACCAATACAAATGCATTCTCTGTTATAAATTGAGTTTTCTGTGAACATTTCAGCCAGATTGATCAACTTTAAGAGGTGGTTTGGACTGATCTGGCATTTTATGACATCCTCGCTACCTACACTCCCTGAACCTGTACTTTGGACTAGATATGCATTTCTCAAGGAACACACTACTAAAATTCATTCAAGTGGCGACTCCTGTGGGACACAATATGGTTTACAACCTTAAATCTGCCTTAACTGAGAAAATATCAGCCTATCCTCATATAGCCACCTGGGGCTGTATTTTCGCCTTCCTGGACCCCATTTGTCACAGATGACACCACTGGTACACCAGATGTAATCCCCAAATCTGTGCAATCAGATTTAGCATGTGCCAGGTGATATTTTGGCCAAGTTTCATGGTTACAGAGCAATATTTGGTACTGGTTTGGGCTGATTTACATCTATTTTGGACCATTTTAACAGCAATATTTGGGTTAAATATTTTCTGTTCAGACATGTAATGCTGCAAATGCGCCTAAAATATCCCCCTTTATTATTAAAACAAGCATAAAATTAACTATGGGCTTCAGATTGGCAAAATTGTGACATACTTGACATTCCCCTCATGAGGGGAGGCCAGGGGCCCCCCCACACCCCGAAAAATGAAATTCCTAATATGGCCCTCGAGTGGACCAGACCAATACAAATGCATTCTCTGTTATAAATTGAGTTTTCTGTGAAAATTTCAGCCAGATTGATCAACTTTAAGGGGTGGTTTGGACTGATCTGGCATTTTATGACATCCTCGCTACCTACACTCCCTGAACCTGTACTTTGGACTAGATATGCATTTCTCAAGGAACACACTACTAAAATTCATTCAAGTGGCGACTCCTGTGGGACACAATATGGTTTACAACCTTAAATCTGCCTTAACTGAGAAAATATCAGCCTATCCTCATATAGCCACCTGGGGCTGTATTTTCGCCTTCCTGGACCCCATTTGTCACAGATGACACCACTGGTACACCAGATGTAATCCCCAAATCTGTGCAATCAGATTTAGCATGTGCCAGGTGATATTTTGGCCAAGTTTCATGGTTACAGAGCAATATTTGGTACTGGTTTGGGCTGATTTACATCTATTTTGGACCATTTTAACAGCAATATTTGGGTTAAATATTTTCTGTTCAGACATGTAATGCTGCAAATGCGCCTAAAATATCCCCCTTTATTATTAAAACAAGCATAAAATTAACTATGGGCTTCAGATTGGCAAAATTGTGACATACTTGACATTCCCCTCATGAGGGGAGGCCAGGGGCCCCCCCACACCCCGAAAAATGAAATTCCTAATATGGCCCTCGAGTGGACCAGACCAATACAAATGCATTCTCTGTTATAAATTGAGTTTTCTGTGAACATTTCAGCCAGATTGATCAACTTTAAGAGGTGGTTTGGACTGATCTGGCATTTTATGACATCCTCGCTACCTACACTCCCTGAACCTGTACTTTGGACTAGATATGCATTTCTCAAGGAACACACTACTAAAATTCATTCAAGTGGCGACTCCTGTGGGACACAATATGGTTTACAACCTTAAATCTGCCTTAACTGAGAAAATATCAGCCTATCCTCATATAGCCACCTGGGGCTGTATTTTCGCCTTCCTGGACCCCATTTGTCACAGATGACACCACTGGTACACCAGATGTAATCCCCAAATCTGTGCAATCAGATTTAGCATGTGCCAGGTGATATTTTGGCCAAGTTTCATGGTTACAGAGCAATATTTGGTACTGGTTTGGGCTGATTTACATCTATTTTGGACCATTTTAACAGCAATATTTGGGTTAAATATTTTCTGTTCAGACATGTAATGCTGCAAATGCGCCTAAAATATCCCCCTTTATTATTAAAACAAGCATAAAATTAACTATGGGCTTCAGATTGGCAAAATTGTGACATACTTGACATTCCCCTCATGAGGGGAGGCCAGGGGCCCCCCCAACACCCCGAAAAATGAAATTCCTAATATGGCCCTCGAGTGGACCAGACCAATACAAATGCATTCTCTGTTATAAATTGAGTTTTCTGTGAAAATTTCAGCCAGATTGATCAACTTTAAGGGGTGGTTTGGACTGATCTGGCATTTTATGACATCCTCGCTACCTACACTCCCTGAACCTGTACTTTGGACTAGATATGCATTTCTCAAGGAACACACTACTAAAATTCATTCAAGTGGCGACTCCTGTGGGACACAATATGGTTTACAACCTTAAATCTGCCTTAACTGAGAAAATATCAGCCTATCCTCATATAGCCACCTGGGGCTGTATTTTCGCCTTCCTGGACCCCATTTGTCACAGATGACACCACTGGTACACCAGATGTAATCCCCAAATCTGTGCAATCAGATTTAGCATGTGCCAGGTGATATTTTGGCCAAGTTTCATGGTTACAGAGCAATATTTGGTACTGGTTTGGGCTGATTTACATCTATTTTGGACCGTTTTAACAGCAATATTTGGGTTAAATATTTTCTGTTCAGACATGTAATGCTGCAAATGCGCCTAAAATATCCCCCTAAGAGGTGGTTTGGACTGATCTGGCATTTTATGACATCCTCGCTACCTACACTCCCTGAACCTGTACTTTGGACTAGATATGCATTTCTCAAGGAACACACTACTAAAATTCATTCAAGTGGCGACTCCTGTGGGACACAATATGGTTTACAACCTTAAATCTGCCTTAACTGAGAAAATATCAGCCTATCCTCATATAGCCACCTGGGGCTGTATTTTCGCCTTCCTGGACCCCATTTGTCACAGATGACACCACTGGTACACCAGATGTAATCCCCAAATCTGTGCAATCAGATTTAGCATGTGCCAGGTGATATTTTGGCCAAGTTTCATGGTTACAGAGCAATATTTGGTACTGGTTTGGGCTGATTTACATCTATTTTGGACCATTTTAACAGCAATATTTGGGTTAAATATTTTCTGTTCAGACATGTAATGCTGCAAATGCGCCTAAAATATCCCCCTTTATTATTAAAACAAGCATAAAATTAACTATGGGCTTCAGATTGGCAAAATTGTGACATACTTGACATTCCCCTCATGAGGGGAGGCCAGGGGCCCCCCCACACCCCGAAAAATGAAATTCCTAATATGGCCCTCGAGTGGACCAGACCAATACAAATGCATTCTCTGTTATAAATTGAGTTTTCTGTGAACATTTCAGCCAGATTGATCAACTTTAAGAGGTGGTTTGGACTGATCTGGCATTTTATGACATCCTCGCTACCTACACTCCCTGAACCTGTACTTTGGATTAGATATGCATTTCTCAAGGAACACACTACTAAAATTCATTCAAGTGGCGACTCCTGTGGGACACAATATGGTTTACAACCTTAAATCTGCCTTAACTGAGAAAATATCAGCCTATCCTCATATAGCCACCTGGGGCTGTATTTTCGCCTTCCTGGACCCCATTTGTCACAGATGACACCACTGGTACACCAGATGTAATCCCCAAATCTGTGCAATCAGATTTAGCATGTGCCAGGTGATATTTTGGCCAAGTTTCATGGTTACAGAGCAATATTTGGTACTGGTTTGGGCTGATTTACATATATTTTGGACCATTTTAACAGCAATATTTGGGTTAAATATTTTCTGTTCAGACATGTAATGCTGCAAATGCGCCTAAAATATCCCCCTTTATTATTAAAACAAGCATAAAATTAACTATGGGCTTCAGATTGGCAAAATTGTGACATACTTGACATTCCCCTCATGAGGGGAGGCCAGGGGCCCCCCCACACCCCGAAAAATGAAATTCCTAATATGGCCCTCGAGTGGACCAGACCAATACAAATGCATTCTCTGTTATAAATTGAGTTTTCTGTGAACATTTCAGCCAGATTGATCAACTTTAAGAGGTGGTTTGGACTGATCTGGCATTTTATGACATCCTCGCTACCTACACTCCCTGAACCTGTACTTTGGACTAGATATGCATTTCTCAAGGAACACACTACTAAAATTCATTCAAGTGGCGACTCCTGTGGGACACAATATGGTTTACAACCTTAAATCTGCCTTAACTGAGAAAATATCAGCCTATCCTCATATAGCCACCTGGGGCTGTATTTTCGCCTTCCTGGACCCCATTTGTCACAGATGACACCACTGGTACACCAGATGTAATCCCCAAATCTGTGCAATCAGATTTAGCATGTGCCAGGTGATATTTTGGCCAAGTTTCATGGTTACAGAGCAATATTTGGTACTGGTTTGGGCTGATTTACATATATTTTGGACCATTTTAACAGCAATATTTGGGTTAAATATTTTCTGTTCAGACATGTAATGCTGCAAATGCGCCTAAAATATCCCCCTTTATTATTAAAACAAGCATAAAATTAACTATGGGCTTCAGATTGGCAAAATTGTGACATACTTGACATTCCCCTCATGAGGGGAGGCCAGGGGCCCCCCCACACCCCGAAAAATGAAATTCCTAATATGGCCCTCGAGTGGACCAGACCAATACAAATGCATTCTCTGTTATAAATTGAGTTTTCTGTGAACATTTCAGCCAGATTGATCAACTTTAAGAGGTGGTTTGGACTGATCTGGCATTTTATGACATCCTCGCTACCTACACTCCCTGAACCTGTACTTTGGACTAGATATGCATTTCTCAAGGAACACACTACTAAAATTCATTCAAGTGGCGACTCCTGTGGGACACAATATGGTTTACAACCTTAAATCTGCCTTAACTGAGAAAATATCAGCCTATCCTCATATAGCCACCTGGGGCTGTATTTTCGCCTTCCTGGACCCCATTTGTCACAGATGACACCACTGGTACACCAGATGTAATCCCCAAATCTGTGCAATCAGATTTAGCATGTGCCAGGTGATATTTTGGCCAAGTTTCATGGTTACAGAGCAATATTTGGTACTGGTTTGGGCTGATTTACATCTATTTTGGACCGTTTTAACAGCAATATTTGGGTTAAATATTTTCTGTTCAGACATGTAATGCTGCAAATGCGCCTAAAATATCCCCCTAAGAGGTGGTTTGGACTGATCTGGCATTTTATGACATCCTCGCTACCTACACTCCCTGAACCTGTACTTTGGACTAGATATGCATTTCTCAAGGAACACACTACTAAAATTCATTCAAGTGGCGACTCCTGTGGGACACAATATGGTTTACAACCTTAAATCTGCCTTAACTGAGAAAATATCAGCCTATCCTCATATAGCCACCTGGGGCTGTATTTTCGCCTTCCTGGACCCCATTTGTCACAGATGACACCACTGGTACACCAGATGTAATCCCCAAATCTGTGCAATCAGATTTAGCATGTGCCAGGTGATATTTTGGCCAAGTTTCATGGTTACAGAGCAATATTTGGTACTGGTTTGGGCTGATTTACATCTATTTTGGACCATTTTAACAGCAATATTTGGGTTAAATATTTTCTGTTCAGACATGTAATGCTGCAAATGCGCCTAAAATATCCCCCTTTATTATTAAAACAAGCATAAAATTAACTATGGGCTTCAGATTGGCAAAATTGTGACATACTTGACATTCCCCTCATGAGGGGAGGCCAGGGGCCCCCCCACACCCCGAAAAATGAAATTCCTAATATGGCCCTCGAGTGGACCAGACCAATACAAATGCATTCTCTGTTATAAATTGAGTTTTCTGTGAACATTTCAGCCAGATTGATCAACTTTAAGAGGTGGTTTGGACTGATCTGGCATTTTATGACATCCTCGCTACCTACACTCCCTGAACCTGTACTTTGGATTAGATATGCATTTCTCAAGGAACACACTACTAAAATTCATTCAAGTGGCGACTCCTGTGGGACACAATATGGTTTACAACCTTAAATCTGCCTTAACTGAGAAAATATCAGCCTATCCTCATATAGCCACCTGGGGCTGTATTTTCGCCTTCCTGGACCCCATTTGTCACAGATGACACCACTGGTACACCAGATGTAATCCCCAAATCTGTGCAATCAGATTTAGCATGTGCCAGGTGATATTTTGGCCAAGTTTCATGGTTACAGAGCAATATTTGGTACTGGTTTGGGCTGATTTACATATATTTTGGACCATTTTAACAGCAATATTTGGGTTAAATATTTTCTGTTCAGACATGTAATGCTGCAAATGCGCCTAAAATATCCCCCTTTATTATTAAAACAAGCATAAAATTAACTATGGGCTTCAGATTGGCAAAATTGTGACATACTTGACATTCCCCTCATGAGGGGAGGCCAGGGGCCCCCCCACACCCCGAAAAATGAAATTCCTAATATGGCCCTCGAGTGGACCAGACCAATACAAATGCATTCTCTGTTATAAATTGAGTTTTCTGTGAACATTTCAGCCAGATTGATCAACTTTAAGAGGTGGTTTGGACTGATCTGGCATTTTATGACATCCTCGCTACCTACACTCCCTGAACCTGTACTTTGGACTAGATATGCATTTCTCAAGGAACACACTACTAAAATTCATTCAAGTGGCGACTCCTGTGGGACACAATATGGTTTACAACCTTAAATCTGCCTTAACTGAGAAAATATCAGCCTATCCTCATATAGCCACCTGGGGCTGTATTTTCGCCTTCCTGGACCCCATTTGTCACAGATGACACCACTGGTACACCAGATGTAATCCCCAAATCTGTGCAATCAGATTTAGCATGTGCCAGGTGATATTTTGGCCAAGTTTCATGGTTACAGAGCAATATTTGGTACTGGTTTGGGCTGATTTACATATATTTTGGACCATTTTAACAGCAATATTTGGGTTAAATATTTTCTGTTCAGACATGTAATGCTGCAAATGCGCCTAAAATATCCCCCTTTATTATTAAAACAAGCATAAAATTAACTATGGGCTTCAGATTGGCAAAATTGTGACATACTTGACATTCCCCTCATGAGGGGAGGCCAGGGGCCCCCCCACACCCCGAAAAATGAAATTCCTAATATGGCCCTCGAGTGGACCAGACCAATACAAATGCATTCTCTGTTATAAATTGAGTTTTCTGTGAACATTTCAGCCAGATTGATCAACTTTAAGAGGTGGTTTGGACTGATCTGGCATTTTATGACATCCTCGCTACCTACACTCCCTGAACCTGTACTTTGGACTAGATATGCATTTCTCAAGGAACACACTACTAAAATTCATTCAAGTGGCGACTCCTGTGGGACACAATATGGTTTACAACCTTAAATCTGCCTTAACTGAGAAAATATCAGCCTATCCTCATATAGCCACCTGGGGCTGTATTTTCGCCTTCCTGGACCCCATTTGTCACAGATGACACCACTGGTACACCAGATGTAATCCCCAAATCTGTGCAATCAGATTTAGCATGTGCCAGGTGATATTTTGGCCAAGTTTCATGGTTACAGAGCAATATTTGGTACTGGTTTGGGCTGATTTACATCTATTTTGGACCATTTTAACAGCAATATTTGGGTTAAATATTCAGTCCCCCAACCCCAAGGAGAAAACACAAGGCGGAGCATATAGTTTATTTATACATAACAATTATTACAGATTTTATAAGACATGAATAAATGTAAAATGGAGTAAATAAAGACTACTAATGAAAAAATATGAAGCCAATAAATACATAAGTGTCCAGTCCATGCACTAGGTGACCAACAGTCACGAAAAATTTACAGTTAGGCTTCAAGCTTTATAATTACAATTTAAGAGAGCTTTACAATTACACACATTTTATGTAAAACTAAACAGTTAAATATAAAACTTTACAAGAAATCACTAGTATACAAACGATGGCTTTACAATTCTAGAAATTACTACTATTATAACACACTTTAAGTTTACACGTAAAGTGACCTTTTACCAATGAAACCTAAGTTTAAGTTTGAGGTGAATAATACCTCAGGCTTAAACTCAGATTAATAAACCCAAATTTGAGGTCACCCCTACCCAAATGTTTTTGATGTAAAATTAAGATTAAGCCACCACTCAATGTTTAATGTCAAAAATATGTTAGGATGTATGTATTTATAACAAAACAACCCTCTACAAGAACAGAGGAATAATAAAACAAAGGTAAGAATAATTAAGGATACGCAATTAAAACTTTAAAAACTGTTATTTAAAAGAAGTGTGGAGGAGTCTTATCAGTAACTTTGGGCCTGGGAGGGTGGGGAGTGAAAATTTTTCACTTCTGTTCACTTCAACTTCAATTTCAAAAGTGGCAGTTTCCCACCACTTTGTGACCTCATCCAATGACTGGCCAGTGGCCATTGGGTGAACTAGCATTAGCTATGGATACCGACAACTAGGTCAGAGGACATTGCTTAAGGTGAATTCACACTGCTCCGAATCTGCCCCTTGGGGCGGGGACTGACAGACGTGATGCCTTAACACCACTAATGACAGTCCCCCAACCCCAAGGAGAAAACACAAGGCGGAGCATATAGTTTATTTATACATAACAATTATTACAGATTTTATAAGACATGAATAAATGTAAAATGGAGTAAATAAAGACTACTAATGAAAAAATATGAAGCCAATAAATACATAAGTGTCCAGTCCATGCACTAGGTGACCAACAGTCACGAAAAATTTACAGTTAGGCTTCAAGCTTTATAATTACAATTTAAGAGAGCTTTACAATTACACACATTTTATGTAAAACTAAACAGTTAAATATAAAACTTTACAAGAAATCACTAGTATACAAACGATGGCTTTACAATTCTAGAAATTACTACTATTATAACACACTTTAAGTTTACACGTAAAGTGACCTTTTACCAATGAAACCTAAGTTTAAGTTTGAGGTGAATAATACCTCAGGCTTAAACTCAGATTAATAAACCCAAATTTGAGGTCACCCCTACCCAAATGTTTTTGATGTAAAATTAAGATTAAGCCACCACTCAATGTTTAATGTCAAAAATATGTTAGGATGTATGTATTTATAACAAAACAACCCTCAAAGCCCAACAAGTAGGGTCATTTATCTAAGCAAGTGAGCAAATATGGAAGCAATATGCTCTCCATTAGTATGATCTTTCTGTATGTAGGTCCATACGCATTCTGAAGACCAGGACCCATGGTCTTTGATCTGGGGAATTGGTACTTTGGAATTGTAAGCTAAAGTGGCACCCGATCTTCTAAATGCATGAAATGTATAATGATGTTTTGGGAGGCCAAGAAGCCTGTTCACCTTGGCCAGGAATTTTCGTATTCTAGAATCAGTCAATACACACCACTTACCCTTGAGGAAAAACTGGAACAGTGGTTCATTGGAGGATGGATTATACAGGCGGAGAGCCTGTCTGCATGCATTATATGGACATAGGTTCGAACCCTTGGCCTTTGGTAAGGTGAGAAAATGTACCCTGTCCCTAGCCTGAATGGTTTTGGTCCACTTTAATATGACCTTGAGAAACTGTTGGCCAAAAATGAGGTCACCCGCGCATAGGTGACGGGAAGGGTCGAATGAATGAAGGGAGTGAGGGGCAATGTTTGAGAGTCTTAGGAACCCGAAAAATGCCAATAGAAAGACAGCTTTAAATATTTGGCCCAGATACATTGTTTCACAAAGGGTAACCATTTTTTCCAAAGTAATCAAGTCAATAATGTGCTTCTTAGTAACGGTAATGGGCCTGTTGATTTTGACTGACCTTAGCAAATAGCGAACATTTGGGTGGTCCCATAAGTCAAACTGTAATCCATTCATGACAAATTTGGCCCTGCAGGCTGACACATGATTAGCCAACATATTGGCTGATACTTTCTGTGTTATCAGATACTCCAAGTATGACAAAACATGCATTACATTTAACTCAAATATATTCAATTTACCACAAATACTGAAGGCCACAAAGGACCTAAATAATGATGAATAACAGCTTTCTGTTTTAGGTCTCAAAGCAGAAGCCAGACGTCGCTTGACTCCCACTGCCAACTTCTCCAGTACTGGCTCTACAAAACAAAGTGCAGCATCTGAGTGTCCAAGATAAAATAATATGGCACTATATACTTTTAACAATGAAAAAAAAAAAAAAAAACTAATTTGAACTATATGTCATTATCTAGATTCAGGAAGTCACTTGGAACATTCAACCATAGAGGATCGGGTATGTGTGAATGTAACTTAAGGATATCATTTGGGGTATGTTTCCACCTGGACAACAGATCAGCGATGGTGTTATTCTTTCCCATTATATGGACATAATCCACTTCTAAGTCATACCAGGCAGCCAGAAGCCATATATTTCGGGCGCAAGTAGCCAGAAAGGCATCTTTGGTTCTACTATGTTTGAGCACTGAAACCACAGCTTGATTATCGCACTTGACCAACACCTTTTTTCTGGCCCAAAAGGGGCCAAAAGCCTTGATTGCCACTAGTATATTTATCATCTCAAGATGTACAATGGTGAGGCTGAGATAATGTCTGGGTATTGGCAAGTGATACACATAATTCTTCCAGACTGCACCCAAACCGTCGAGACATGCGTCGAGCTCGACCACGTGATCAACTTTTCTGTGGTTGTACATGGACACACCGTTATACTGCTCTAGAAACCTAGCAAACCACCTGAGGTCGCGTCGAAATGCCTGAGTGAGATTTATGAAGGAAGCGTCATAATTTTGACGCAACAAATCGAGCATTCTGTTCAGGAAAATCCTGGCCGGACGTACGCATTTATGAACATACAGGAGCTGTCCTAAGAGAGACTGAAGTTGACGCCTCGAACAACGGTCCTTTTGCTGCCAGCTAATGACGCTCTCTTTAATTTGACGCAATTTTTGGTCTGGTATGGCGATTGTGCCAGCGACTGTATCAATGAGTATGCCTAAGCAGATTGCTTGGGTTGTTGGAGGAACTAGTTTACTTTTACTGATGGTCAATCCAAGACGTTCAAGGACGTTACGCAGGCAGTCGTATGAACGTCGGGCAACGGCCGGCGTGCCGTAACCAACAAAATCATCAATGTAGTTCGTGACGCAATGACCTTGGCAACGTAACGCGTAGCGTACGGCGTCGCTGATACGCTGAAAATTTTGACTTCCGTGTCTGCTCCCGAAGGGCAGGCACGTATCAACGTACGTCGCGTCCCAACATAACCCTAACAGGTCATAATCTAGGGGATCAATCTTCAAATGGCGAAACGCCCTGCTGATATCCACTTTATAGATATGACATCCAGGTCCGATTTTTACAAGCTCTTTGGTGATGTCGTCAATAGTGGGAAAGGTCAAACTAAATTCGGATCCGAGATAAGAGTTCTTATCTACCCCAGCATTAACAGAGTTGTTTTTGGGCCATGATAGGTCAATTATTACTCGTCTATTGGGGGCATTAGGCTTCTCCCTTGTCATGAATGGAGAGATATGACAGTCAGGTATGGGATTCTTATCATATGGGCCAATGATAGCCCCATGAGCCATTTCCTCATTCAAGTATGCCTGGATATCAGCTGGATATTCATTTGCAGAAGAGTGATTCTCATTGTCATGTTTAAGAATACAGTTTCTGTTAAAATCCAGGGGAAACCCGAATTGTATTAAATGTATGAGTTGCTTGTCCCAATAATCAACTAAAATATTTCTCCACTCTTCCACATTTAACTGGGACTTGATTGGAATTCTCGCCCCTAAGAAATTTGGAATTCCAGTGGCATTGACGCGAAAATGTTGTTGAATGGGATCACTGACCTCATCACCAATATGACCTGGGTTGTTGGGTAGAACAAGATTGCTCAGAGGCACGAACCCAAAGTGATAATCAGTTTGTTTATTCCACAAGCTAAAATCAACACAGTTATTTTTCAAATACTGTTCATGTTTCTTCCAACCATTCTTTAAAAACAATGTATTACATAACTCAGTGCCCACATCATGGTGCCCTGCGTTGACATCATATAGCAAGGCGTATTGATCATGGCTTTCAGTAACCAGTGAACTATCACTCACATCATTTTTACAATGCTTTTGACACACAATGGCACTTGGGCTGTCATAAACACTTTCACTCACAACATGTGACACTTTATTCTTCCCACTCCACAAAGCTTCATTGTGTAAAGGCCCAGCCTGTTTTGAATTTTGACACTTTCCTTCACTCACCAAGTGGGTGTGAACATTGGCACTGTTGTTTTCAGATCTGGCAACAGAGTTGTCAATTAACCCCTCATTGTTAACCCCAGAGGTGTGAGTAATATTATGTGTTTTGACAATAGGGGTGTTGACCCTGTTATGTGGAGTGAGAGAACCATCTAAAGCACCTGTCACATTTACACGATTATTACTATCACCAATAACAGGAGTGGCGGTGCGATTGACACCATCAACAGTGGAGGTCTTAGGTTTTAACCTTTTAAGCCGTGCTTTACTGTTTGCTGCATAAGAGGTTTTGAAGTGGCTGGCAACCGCTAGTGCTTTCCTACCCCGAGCTAACAGGCCTTGAACTTGCCTCTTATCTGCAGCTGAGTTGTAAAAGTACCTGGTTCGAACCTCCCACTTAGGACTGATGTTAGACTCATTAGAACTATACTTTTGATGATTCTGCCCACTACCAGGCAGATCTGCATTGGAACACACATTGTGACGCACAGCGTCACCACTAAAAATTTTAACATTGTTTGCAACACTCATGTCACTACTGCTCACACATGAGCTGCCCAGACTACTTGCTACTGCTGAGCAGCTCCTACTTCGTTTTTTGACTGCTTTTTTGTCGAATTACAATCTTTTTGGGGATGACCTGCAATTTTTCCTTGTGCTAAACAAGATGAACAGATGTGTTTTTGTAGTTTCCCTGCAAATTCGTGATCTTTTGTGAATGGGCACTGGCCCACTTGATATAATTTGCAAAACCATGGCTTCTTATGTTCTAAATCCTTTTTAGCCCAATTTTGCCTACTGAATTGTGTATGTTTTTGGGCATGCGCCCGCCGGATCCGATCAATGCGATTTGTATTGGACCAGGATACTGTGCCCCTTTCCATCTCACAGAGGAGCACAGCATGAGCAGCTTTGGCACTGCTCCACGTAAAATCAGTGGCATCCTCCATGAGATCATGGAGGTACCACAACATATGTTCTCTGGTTTCATTATCGTTTTCGTCAAGGATGTTTCTAGTAAAGCCCTGGATAAACTGAGAAAGGGAAAGCTGGTCATATGTGACCCTTTGTTTTGTGTTCCCCCCTAGTACATTATCATGGGGCCAGGCCACCTTCTTCGGGACAAGAACTTCAACCCCTCCCCCACGTTTTGATTTAATTTTGTTATCTTTACCTTCAGGATGTGTCAAACTCTCAATCTCAGCTATTCTCTTATCAACAGCTTTCTGAATGTTTCTGGAGGACCTTAATACAGACAATGACGGTAAACTCTCGTCATCTGATGACGAATCATCAACTACATGCTTTACTTTACTCTTATGACATTTTGTGCTATTTCTACTACTTTTCAACATATACTGAGGAGTACTTAACTTTGAACTGTCCTTGTTCCCATTTCTGCCAGGACTGTGAGTTGCCATTCTATCTTCCACTGCATCAAGTCTTGAATTCACTCGCTGGAGCTGTTGAAGGA